>BPUM01000340.1:0-78659 GCA_020521455.1 Prunus kanzakura | reverse complement strand
AACGACCTCTTCAACAGAGTCTTCATACAAATCTTTCTTGGAAAGCTTATTCAGGAGATGGGTCCTAAACTTTTCTGTCTCCTGGACCTCAAAAAAAACCATAAATCGAATAAAAATCAATTCTTTTTAGAGAAGGAAAATATGGTGAGTTGGAACTTGTAAGAGACTCACCTCATCAGCAAATTCAGGAATTGGGTCGGGAAATTTGTATTCTGCTGCTGCTGCTCTGCATATTTGCTTTCTTAACGACAAAGATGACGAAGGTGAAGAAAAGGCATCTGATACTAGTTGGTCTAAATCTCCATGACAAGCTTAACGAAACCCTAACACTTGAACCGAAGAGGAAGAAGAAGGCAGGAAGGAAGAGGATGAGTCAAGGTTTTGAAGGAGTTACAGATAGAAGCGGAGCTACACTACTCCAGCTCATCTCTTTCCTTCTCTTATCTAAAACCTCCTCTAAATCTTAACAATGTTTGCTCTTGGAATTATGGGTATTTTATTAAAACGGTGATAGCCTCACTATTCTGATATTACAATTTCACCCCTGCCCCAGGGAGCAGAGAGCTGCCATTTTCACAATTTAGGACAAGAGAATGCATTATCTATACCGTGCCAATGCGAACGACAGCAAAAATTGTAGAGTCCAGTAACTCCGAACATTTTTTATTTTATTGAATATTAACAGTAATTTTCATTTTTATGTCCCATTTGAATTTTATTTATTTATTTAATTTATTTAATTATTATTATTTTTCATCTAGCAGTTGTGATTTGTGTCCCTAAAAAATGAGAAGCTCATCATTCTGATCGTTAGACTGTATTTAAATAGTTCTTCGGATTAATCATAACAATATCATTCGACAGACTCGGGGCAGTTCGCAGAGTTGTAATAAGAAAAAAGTTAAAAGTCAAGGTTTTTTTTCGCGATACGAAGTTAAATTCAAGGTTAAGAAGAATTGTGACAGGGTGTGCTAAAGAACTATACATTTGAATTTGCAAAAAATTTGCAAGGGTTTGTATGTGAACAAGACTTTCCCTTCTCTCTCCTTGTCTGCAAAATTGGAACTGAAGTGTGTTTCCCTTACAAGGCCGAGTTTGTTAGTTCACATGTACACATTGCTCATACAAAACATTCACACGTCACAGATTTCTCTCATGTGGTTCAAGCCAAGGAAACCCAAGGAAATCAAAACACCTCCTTTTCTGTGTCAAATTTCAAGCTTGCGCTAGCTCTCACCCCCTGTGACATAAAAGATACAAGCATGCATACAGTGAACCATGAAGAGATACAAAGTGGGGGAAAACGTACAAAAACCAACAAGCCATTACCCGTTTACCACCGGAAGAGCCATGAGTAGCTGGAAACAGCCCTGTATCATCAAGCCGGAATCCTTTAGATTCAGCTAGTAATCTCAACCTGCATTAGATGGTGACAAACTTAAAGATGGTGTATTGAATTTCTCACCAATAGAAGGAACAAAATAGATAAAATTTTACAAACTTTTCGACTTAGCATCTGGGTGAATAACACTTTACCCAAATAGCATATCAGAAAGTAAAGAAGTGAATGATAACTATGTACGGATTCTAATTGGTATGAGGGAAAAAGTAGATATGGAGAATGTTAAAGTAACACGGATCATCGAGTCATGATGTTTATAGAAACTACAAGACTGAGAAATTAAGAGCCTTTCTTTTTTCCTTCTAAATTGAGAGGATGCTTCAAAAATATGATACTATGCCTAACATAGTATAGAAGTCAATAAAGAAAACGAACCTCCTATTCAATACATCATTCCCTGTCCAAGCTATTAGTCCAAATGCATATATCTCCAAAGGGTAAACCTATAAAAACAAACCAAAGACATTAGAATATATCAGAAAATTGATCATGTATATTAATGTGACTCTCCCATAAACAATCACAAAAAGCAGGCCATAGTGTCCCTGCCCGGGAGGAGGGACATACTACACAAGTATAATTGTACATGTATGAAATAAAAAATCGAAAAAATAAAGACTTTCTGCTAACTTTGTCTGATATAATAAAAAATGATAGAGAGATCACCAAAAACCTTAAGATCTATGCGATGTCGCAACTCTCTTCCTGGATATGTGCAAAGTCCGAAATATGTGTCAACGCCAGAATCAGTACCCTGCTCATGTTATTGAAAAAAGAAGTTAATGCAAGCAAATTTATGTCATGGCAAGTGCATAATAATATCATAGCATCATAAACAAGACAAATATTAAGAGAGCATTAAAAGATATTTTGAGAAGTCAGATGACTCTGATGTTCAACGAGTGTATAATACATTTTGCAGCATTCTAACTTGACACAAACCAAATGCTTCTTAAAATTATCACCACTCAACTAGTTAAGAAAACCTGAGTTCAATTTATGACAGCATGTGTGTAACACTGACATATGTACACTGCAAAAATCATGAGAAGAAATGGCTAAAACAGAGAGAAAAAAAAAATATATGTATGCTAAAACAGAAAAAAAAAAGAAAAAAAAAAAAGGAAAAAGTACACATATATATCATGTTACCTCCTCACTGTGCGTACTGAAAATCAAATCCTCTCGTAGGAACTTCATATCCTTTAACTGCTTTACATATTTTGGTAGAAAACCTTTATGACTGAAAACACAGACCAAAGTAAGTAATCCTTTCAAAACTAAAACCAGGAGGAATTTTACTGGTAAATAGCAAGAACACAACTATAGTAGTAGTATCAAAGAATGGGATCTGAGACAATGATGAAAAACATGGATTAAAAAGAAAAATGCAAGCTATCCACAAGGAAAATTACAGGCAAAATTAAGTAGCATCTAACCAAATTGAGCCCAAGGTATAATGAGAGCTCCCTTTAGCTGGTATACATCATTATTCCAGAATACACGTATTTTTAAGTTTTTTTCAAAAAGGGATGAGAAACAATGGCTTCATACCTCGTTCCATCAGGATGTGTAATTACCAATGTCTAGATCCCCACAAGAAGCTTTCCCGCGTCTATATGATCCACCACACACAATGACCACCTACAGGTAGATATAGCCCACATACAAATATCAAGCCACACACTAGAAGAGAAGAGCAAGACTAATTCTTTTAAAGAATGGGTCACTGAATGTTACATTGATCCACATTCATTCCTCTAAAAGGTCATACTAACGGGGAATTAGAAAAAGCATACGTTCAATTTGGCTCAATTAAATCCAGTATATAGTAGCAGTGCCATGCCAGTGTGAACATGCAAACCCAGTTCTTTTTTGCCTCACATGGCAGTTAGTTCAAACTTTATTATATGCTCACCCCGGGCAAAACATTCTCTCCGACTTTCTGTAGAAGATGTTCCATCTCTTCAGCCTATTGAAATAAAAAAAAACCAGTTTGTTGTGGGTAAGTAGATGCAAAGGAATCAGGTTAGCATAGAAATCAGGAAAACAAATATTATAATTAGACCTCATGGCGTGGGATCCTCTGTTTGATATCATCATAATATCTTAACCCCAACTTTTGTGAATTTGTTAATGAATCTTCATTCTTCAAATCATCTAACGTGCGGTGTCCTTTCTCATATAATTTCAGTGCAGTAGCTGGACCAACACCCCAAATTTCCTCAAATAAGGCGATTGTTCGTACCTGCAATTCATTAACCAAATGAAGAAACCAGAACCGTCAAACAATAAAGATATGAAGTTATGGCCTTAGAATTTGATAAAATAGTGCATTCCCCTTGCACACACAAACATAAATCACAAGTGAATCAGTGTCTTTACACTTTAAAAAAAGGAAACATCTACTGGAGCATGAGTTTAACAAAAAGAAGAATTCAAATTTCAAATTAGCAGCAGAATACTGAAACCATAGATTTACTGAGAACCTTTCCAACACCTTTTCATCTGTTTCAAAGTGCTCCAACTTGGATAACTTCCCAGTAGTCACGATCTCCTGAATCTGCAATCACAGATCAAAAGCTTCTGTTATCAGGTGGACAAAGTAGGAAGAATTCACCATTCCTCACAGAGAGGAAAATGCATACTTTCAGAATAGGAAGCTCCAAATGAAATATAATCTCTCACGTAGCTGACTGATATCTAATTATAGTTTAAGTAACTGAAAACAATTTCTACTCGACTATCCTTTCATGATGTAAGCATAGACCATATTAAATTTCAAAACACCGATAAATAGTAAGAATAATATCATAAGACTTGTGACTTCACAAAGTGCACCTAGTAACATGTACTTGACACAAATCATATTCAAAGAACTAGCAAATCCTCCTCTATATACAAACCCATATCAGAACAGAATCCTCCCAATACAAAATTTAAACTTAGGCATGTGTCTTACATGATCTTGCATAGACTTTCCAATGTTGGGTAGGTCTTTAACTTGGTCCACACTTTGAATCTTGAAAGGCAACTTCTCTATAACTGGTATAGCCTTGTAATAGCTAAATGATCTTCGGTCATCACCCAAGGCTTTAATTGAAACACACAAGATTACCACCAAACCTCAGAATTCTGGAAACCAAAAATGCAAAGTGAACAAACAGATGTTAAAGAAATCCCACCTCTATAAATATTGATAAGTTTCCCGAATATCTGGGTTATGTTCTTATTCAAGTCAGGTGGGCTGTAGGGCACAGCCGACTGCAATGCAGTGACCTGATCCTTATTTGGAGATTCAGGGGTTTTGGGTATTGAAGTGTGAGCCAAGTCATCAGGAGAAGATGATCTTGGCTTTTTGGGTTTTGGTGGTTCATCATCGCTAGAAATGTAATCATTGAAAGACTTGTCTGCTTCCAATTTTAGGTGGTACATATCCTCAGATACCTTCTCTCCTGAGCTCAAAACTATCTTCTAGCCACTGATAAACTACCACTGTCTGCAAACCACCACAAGTTTGAAACTTGGAAGATTATACTCCATTCTAAAACTGAATTGAATCTTATTCAATTAATCAAAAGCCTTAAAGAAAATGAAATGGTGAATGAAAACTCACTCCTTTAAAGTGAGCCAAGCGCTCACTACCCAGTTGTTGTAAGAGGGCTTCTGGGTCCATAGCAAGTATGTGAGTGACCCTTTTGGTTAGGCTGTCTTCGATTGTAGCCCCCATTTGGACCAATTTTTGCTTCCAAATCTGAAAACTTAGGCACCAATGCTCAAAATATGAAGAAGAAGCTACAATAAAAACGCATGGGCCATGGAGTCGAGAAGCTATAAGTGTTTTACCTGTAAACGACGGCTCTGAACTCGTTTTTCGACTAAGAAGACGACCAATCCAGCAAACATTCCCTGAGGATCGGACGGTGGACTTTGATTTCTGGTTGCCTTTGGCGCCATTAATTTGACTGGGTTTCGTTTATTCTGGGTGTGTTGGGGGCCTTCTACAACAAGCCGAGGGCTTTTTACAGTTTTACATTTGAATTGGGTGAGCTCGTCATCTGCGAGCTTTGCGTGCAACCGCTATCAATGCTGTCAAATTGTCAATCCTGATCGTTGGAGGACACGTGTGTTTCGAGGAAGACACTTGGCAATCAAACACCTTTTTTTTCCTTTTGACGGGTGACAATCAAATACGTAACAGATAAAATATGCGATGTGTTTTTTTGTTGGAACGATGCGTAACAAAATTTAAATATTTTTAGTTCTTTTCAATAGTACAAGAACAACATGTATTTTATTATAATCTATATATATAAAGCAAAAGGCAGAGAATTGTGAAACATTCAAAATACCAGAAAATGCCCTTGGTTAATGCAAATATTAAGAATTGAAATTATTAATTAAATGAGGATAATATGGTAAATTCACACTTTTTCATATTAAAAAAATTTAAAATTAAAAGAAAAATCAGATAATGGATCATCCTTTTAAGGAACACAACTACCCATTACCTTTTTTTAATTCTAAAATAAATTAAATTTTTTAAAAAAAAAGCCTCTCACAGGCGCGGAAGCGCATGCGGGGAGGCTAGTATATTTAATAAAGTGAGTATTATTAATAAGTGCATACGTTTATAATACATGAAGACTCGAATATAAATCATACTACGCACCATCTTTACTAAAAAACAAAAATAAATCATACTACCACGATACCATCATCCTCATGTATGTTTAAAGCCTTTTGTGATGGAAAACGTTTTCCCAATATTCATATTCGTTTTCTGCTTAAATTTACAGTTTGGAGGTAAATTCCAAAGAATTGAAAAAAAAAAAAAAAAAAGAAGAAGAAAGGAATTACAAGGGTTTATCCTTAATCCACGAATGATCCAACGGACTCAAATGCGTCAGTCAGGATCTGCTTTCACTATCGCTGTCGCTGTATCTTCTTCATAAACCTCTCCCTCCATCCCCAAACCCAATCTTCTTACAGCAAGGGTTTATCCATATCCCATAAACCCTAACACAAAATCCCAAATGATACTCCATCGCTCAGCAACAACAATGCTTCCACTCTACAAACTATCGTCATCTCCCCCTAAACTCTTCTCTCAATTCAGATATTCCTACTCTGTTCTCTCCAATTCTTCATCTTCGTTCCGGATTAGCTTGCTTTGGCTGAGCCACCCCCGTCGTTTCGGAACCGTCACTACCGCCGCGTATCGGAAGGAAGGAGGAGATACGTTTTTCACTGAAGAAAGCGTTTTCGTGGACTTCCCTTGGCGTATCCGATAAGGTTTCTCAAGCTCTGTACAATGCCGGGCCTCGGCCAACCATCTCTGGTTCAGGTGCCAAGTTCAGTCCTAACCCTAATCTACTCTTTAATTTCTCAATGTTTCACCATGCGAGCAATGAAAAACTCAAACTGTGTTTTCCGATGTATTGGTTCGATTTCTGAAATCATTTAAAAAGTTTGAACTTTTTATTGAAACTTTTGTTTTTGTTTTTTGCATTTTAGGCTGCTAGCATACCATCTATACTTTCAGGAAAGGATGTGGTGGTTGCAGCTGAAACTGGTAGTGGCAAAACGCATAGCTTCCTTGTCCCTCTAATTGATAAGCTATGCAATGAACAGAACGACTCTGCGAATATTGCTCCTTCTGATCAAGGAGTCTCCCAACCCCGTAAGATTTCTCTTGTTTTGTGTCCAAATGTAACGCTGTCTGAACAAGTGGTTCGGATGGCAGACGGTCTTTGTGACGAAAAGGGCAAACCACTTCTAAGTGTTGTATCCCTATGTGGGAGACAGGTATTGATTGTTCTTATTATTCTGTTCTGGGTATAGAATTCTGTATTTATATGGTGTTACTTCTATTACTGAAGGATGCAATTCTCTTTCTCTTTGGCTTTGCGTATTAATTTTTTGTAATGAGGTTCTCACAAATAAGAAACTTTGACTGCAGGGATGGCCGGTTAATGAACCTGATATTATTGTTTCAACACCAGCCGCTCTTCTGAATAATATTGACCCAAAAAATTTCCGTCGTTCGGATTTTATACGGAGTGTAAAATATGTGGTATGTTTTAGTTTCATTCTTACTCTGTATGATTATTTTTTGTTTTCAAAATCGCATATGTGAAATTTCATGCATATACATAGAAAAATCACATGATTTATGACTAATATGGCATTTGCAGGTGTTTGATGAAGCGGATATGCTTCTCTCTGGGGGCTACCAGAATAAGGTTATCCGTCTCATACATATGCTCCGCTTTGACGAAAAGCTATTGTCACGGTCAAATGAACAAAATCTACCAGAATCTGAAACTTCATCACATTTCAGTTCAGAAGATGAAGACAATCTGCAGGATGAAGATTTGTCAGAAGAAGAGGGAGATGCTGTGGAAAATGATGACTTAGATGAGGAGCTTGAGGCAGGGCATGTCAAAAGTACAGACTGGAGGAGAGTGAGAAAAGTTTATAAGCGCAGTAAACAATACATTTTGTTGCAGCCACTCTTCCAGTAAATGGAAAGAGAACTGCCGGGGCAGTGTTGAAAAAGATGTTTCCTGAGGCCAATTGGGTTAGTGGAAAACTACCTCCATTGTCACAACCCCAGGTACACCATGTTTTAGCTACCAGTTACTTTTGTAATTTTCTTTACCTCCTCACTAGTCAACTGTTGTGTTGTGTTCATTTCACAACATTTTTTGGTTGCTTCTGTTATATTTCAGATTAAAGCAAAGGTGGATTGAAGTTACCTTTGATACTCAAGTGGATGAACTTATAAAGGCTGTGAAGCATGGATTTGAGTCGAGATCAGTTTCTGGTCAGTGCCGAACAATGGTATTTGCAAATACTGTGGAGGCTGTGGAATCAGTGGCAAAGATATTGATGAGAGGTGGCATTGAATGCTACCATTACCATAAGATTGCTCCTTGGAAGACCGAGCAAAGACATTGGCTGATTTCCAAGAGAAAGGTGGTATTCTTGTGTGCACAGATGCTGCTGCACGTGGCATTGACATTCCAAACGTATCACATGTTATCCAGGTGCGTCGTAGTTTAGCTTGAAGACCAACAAAAAACATTAGTTTTGGTTTCGGGGTTTGGGGGAGGGGAGAGTGGTGGTGTTGGTGTTGGGAAGGGACAAATGAATTCCCCAATTACTTGCTGCAGGCCGCTTGAGACTCTAGATGGAACTCTGGATGATTTTTTTCCTCTTTCATTATGTGCTCTCTGACACTATTTTATCTAGCATGCTTTCTTAAGATACTTTTTTTTTTTCTCTAGTTGTGATCTATTTATTCATTGGCCTCTGTGATGCTATTTATTAGTTGTATGAACAAGAGCTAACACTTGGCATTGTTTACTTATCCAGGCAGATTTTGCTACTTCTGCTGTGGATTTTATACACAGGGTTGGTCGCACAGCCAGAGCTGGTCAATACGGACTTGTAACTAGCATGTATACTGAATCCAACCAAGATCTGGTTGCTGCAGTTCGTCGAGCGGGGGAACTTAGTCAGCCTGTGGTAACTATTGAAACTTGCTATTTCCAACGAGATATGCCTGGTTGTGATTCAACAATTTTGCAACCTCCTAGTCCTGGATTTTAGATAATGAATTGCATATGTTTATGTTTCTAGTGTTCTGGTTGACGATGGAATCTTTTAGTTGCACCTTGGTAACTAGTTTGCTTTCTTATTACAGGAGACAGCATTTAGCAGGAAAAGAAGCTTTCGAAATAAGCTTAAGAAAAGAGGTAAAGTTCAGATCTTCAACTGTGTAAAATTCAAAATCAAAAGTCAAGATGAAAAAATAAAAAAATAAATCAAGTGTACACCCTGAAAAATCTGTAGTAAAGCAGAATTTGAGTTTTGGTTCACTTGCGTCTTCAATGGTTTTGTTATGATTAGGGACAGATTGGTTATGATATACAGGGCCTGATTCTATCATTTTTGTTCTTTCAGCAGCTTTGCAAAGGATCACAGATTCACGAGCTGATGAAGAGCGTGTTCTAGCATAGAATGGCTAGGTTAGTGGAACAAACTTGCATCTTGAATAATTTCGTTATGATAGATTTCATGTTGGTTATGATATACGGGACTGACTATCATTTTTATATTTTAGCAGGTTTTACGAAAATCAAGCTCATTAGATGTTGATGAGGATGTTCTAGCATAAAAAAGCAGGTTCTGATGATATTTATGTATAAAGAAGCATACACCGTTGATCTTTATAGATTTTTTACTTTTTTTCAACAATGATTTTGTGCTTCAGTAACTTCTCAATTGCATTTGATTATTAATACGGAAATGACACAAGGTGAATCTGTCACACTCTCATAAAAACAAGGTAAGAAATTTACGTTGAAGAGCAAGTCTTTTACATATAAAAATAGGAGCTAAACACACGACAACGAACACAATCTACCACTTTATGCTTGACTTTCTCACACATGCCAGCCATAATAAAGTTTATTATGTGCCATTCAAGAATTACTTTGCCCCCTTTCTTTTTTTTTTTCTTTTTTTTTTCTTTTTTTTTCTTTTTTTTTTCTTTTTTTTTCTTTTTTTTTTGGTCGGAATCGAGTTTCCTTGATAGAATTACAAGATAGTGAAACTCATAAAAATGAGTCCAAACAAATGCAATAGTAAAAGCCCACTAGAAATAAAACTCAAATAGGCATAAAGTTTACAACTGGCATAAAGCCAGAGCCAATCAAAAGCAGAAACACCACCAAAAGCCAAAGTACCGCTACCGCTGCTTCTATAAAGATCGAGACATTGCCACCAGAACTAATGATGAGTGAAATATGCAAACACTCCAAAACACACAAAACAAATACAAAAACTACAAATCTGAAATGGAATGAAGAGGAAGATAACAGAGATGGAATGAAGAGGAAGACGGAAGATGGAAATTGAAATTGAAAGAGGTATCAGGGGGAGGGAAGGAGGGGTAGTGACCACCTCCCCCTTGCTGTGTTGAAAGACTGAGGGTTTGAGAGAGAGGGTGCGGCGCTAGGGTTTGAGAGAAAAAATAAATTCTCAATTGCAATAGTTAGGTAGACCATAAATTTGCCTCTCCCTTCTTGTTAGCAAGCCTCAAATGCTCTACAAATCCAGTAATATTCTTTTCAGAGCTCCCCCCTTCACTAAATTCTTTCTTAGCCAACTCCCTCCACTTACTTGAATTCTTCCTAATCTCTTGGCTTCTCTCTCCCTCCATTACTTTCTTCAAACACCCAACAAACTCTTCTTTCCTCACAACACCCTGCTCATCTTCCTTGGCTCTGACCCCAACCTCCCATATCTCCTCCACGAACTTAGCATTAGTGAGCTGGTCGGCCCACTGCGGCACTGCCACCATAGGCACTCCGAGGCTGAGCCCTTCAAGTATTGAGTTCCAGCCACAATGAGTCACAAAGCACCCAATAGCTTCGTGTGCAATTGCTTCTAGCTGGTTGCACCATGTCACAAACAGACCCTTTTCCTTTGCTGAGTCACAGATTTCTTTGGGCAACTTGCTGCGTTCAGATTCTCTCACCACCCACAAGAAATGCACCCCACTTTCTTTCAACCCCAATGCTAACTCTTCCATCTGCTTTTCTGTCAAAGACACCATACTTCCGAAGGAGACATAAACAACCGATTTGGGTGGCTTTGCTTCTAACCATTTGGTGCTTTCTTCGCCAATAGGCTTCCATAGGCTTGCTCCATATCCTCTATCTCCCGTAATCTGCCCATCCAAATAAGCTGAAGGGACCATGGGGCCAATCAACTTCCCAGAGAACAGCTTTGATAATCCGTTTGCAGCCTTTCATTGAACTAAAATTAGAATTGGAATTTGGCAACATGATATTTAATTGACCAGCTAGCACAAATGCATGCAATGCTGATAAGAAAGCTCGCTTATGGACACCAAATGCCTAGCATATTGTACTTGATTAATGGAAAGAGATTGATAGTTCAACAATAGAGCCAGAACATTTTCACATAGGGGGCACCTCATATATTGAAATATATTTTTCTTGGGAGATTCACTATTATACTGAATATAGGAGCCCAAATTATAAAAATACCATGTATGAAATGAACTTTAGAAACACACCCAAAGCTCATTTACAACATAACAAAAAGGCTTTTAACTTCTTTTAAATTACAAAACTGCTATTAATTTCTTAAAACAAACCCAACCCCAAAACCTCATAAAAAAAATCCAAAACACTCAATAGGGCATCAAAGTAATTTAATCTTCGAAATTAAATTCAATAGGGCAAACTGTCATTTTTTGAGTGTTTTTTGGGTTTGTTTATAGAAATTAAATGGTGTAGGGTTTATTTATAGTTTTAGTGCTAAGAATGGGTATATGACTAAATATCTCATTTTTCTTTAGGGTGACAATTAAACCAATTTTTTACTTGATACAATATCCCTAATTTTTGTACTCCATTATTTTACATATTATATTTACTATCTACTCAACATCGATCCTAGGAAAAAATCAAATGAAATGTAATTTATTAAAAATATACACTAAGAAAATTTGAACTGTAATTTATCACTACAAATCGAAGTATGACAATAAGAAGTGTGAAAAGGTAAGGAAAATTAGAAAAATACAAAGAAAGAAATACATGGGCATTTCAAAATTTGGTTAGAAAAGTATAATTATATTAATAATACAATAGCCTAAAATAAAATTTGAGAGGGGGCACATGCCCATCCTGGGCCTTAGCTCCTTCCGCCACATGTACAGTTGTCTAGATTAGCATTCGTACCTGGCCTTCTAGTGCCTCGAATGTGTTTACAAAGACCCAATCAGCCTTGTCCAAGTCAGGATACTGGTTCAGTTTCATCTTCAAGTAAGCTGGGTAGCTATCTGGCTTCTTAAGAAAAGTAGGCAGGTCAGAAAAGTTGAGTGGAGGCAGGCCAGGAACCAACAAGGGCATATCTTCCAGCTTACATGGAAGAGAAAGCAAGCCATGATGAATGCGGAAAAAAATGCTGCACTCCGTGGCCGAATTGGTAAAGAATGAAGCTCCATATATGCGATGTTTCTTGGCCACATCAAGAGCCCATGGCAAAAAAGAATCATAAACTACACAATTGACAGGAAAGTCGGAGTTTTGGTATTTATCCAAGACTTGAGATAGGGTTCTTGAGCCATTGGTTTTGAATGATTGAAGGAAAGTGTCCTCATCTGCGGCTTGAGCAAAGCCGGCCTGGTCGAACCCATCCGAGATGGGCTCGATCCCAACGTTCGGGACACAAATGGAGTTGACAGTGTAACTGGTTGTGGCCAATGTGGCCTTAACGCCTTTAGAGGCCAGGCGTTTTGCAAACTGAAGGAGAGGGTTGATGTGGCCTTGGCTTGGATATGGAAGCACCACAACATGACCTCTATATTCCTTTTCCATTTCTTTTGCTTCTTTTCTGTGCTTGGTTTCTTCTAACACTGGCTCTGTTATTTATAAGCTACGAGAACTTTCATCCCATTGTGGCATGGTAAAAGATAAGGGCAAACACTATTCATATTAATAGTAACTACTCTAGCAATTTTTTGATGCATTCCCACCCATTGTCATGGCAATTTAAGGGCAATTACTATTTACATGAGATATGTGACTATGCATTTATAGAAAAAAAAAATTCTGAAATTTTTGGTATTTTGTTTTTAGTATTTAAATTGATCGTTGATATCAATATGACGTCAGCTTGCTTAGACAAGCCTTGCCTTAGGGCTTGTTCAATTTCGGGGCCCACTTTTTATCATGGACTTTCCTTTTGCGGGAGTGTTCTTGCAATGACAAAAGAGGAGTGGAAATGCTCTAAAGCGATAAAATGTTAGTGTGGGATATTGCAATAGCATGGATTATAAGGGCTGTACTTTCATATGAAACTCCATGATTGCCCATGGGGTCATCGACAGGAGAAAAGTGCCACATAATTATTAAAGAAGCTGGTTGGTAGCTGCTGCTGACGCATGAAAACACTCGGGCCATTCACATTATTGCGGCTTCAAAAAGAAACACGTACAACACGAAACGGGAAAGAAACTTAAAAGGAGTAGTTGAGATTTAGTTGAGATCAACCCCTATCGGTTCGAAACAAATGGTTTTTTACCAATTCAATTAAATCCAATTTTTGATTGGATTATAAATTTTATAATTCAATCCAATATGGTTAGATGTCAAAATCCATCCAATCTGATCTGATGTACATTGGATTAGATTGAATTGAATGATCGGTTTGTATGAAAAAATAATCATCACAAAAAAACTTCTTAATCTTTCATTACATATAATACAAAATTCAATATGATAAAAAATATGACATTAATATATTAATTTTTAATATAAATTAATATAATAATATATTTAATATGTTAATGTTTTAATTTTTTTGAAAGTAAGATTAATATATTAGTGAGAAACAAGATGAAAGTGTAGATATTATACAATATGAATGTAAATTAATGTGTATATTGGATTGGTTTAAGTTGGATTTTCAATTTTTGATCCGTCACCCCAACCGATCCAATTGGATTTCTATTTTTCTGATCCAATCAAATCCGCCAATGTCGTGAAAACCAATGAAAATTGAATTGGATTGGATTGAATTGGTCAGTTTTAGCGAATTGATTTGAATCCTGCACAGCACTAAGATCAAATATTATTTGTTCTCCTCCTGGGTTCACATGACAGGACTGCCATGGAAATATGGATGTGTATAACGTGAGCAAATTGGGTGGTTGAGATTGTGCAGCAGCAAAAACAATAGGAGGGGGTGGACAGGTTCTGCTCCTTTGGAAAGGACATGTCAGATCAACTTTGAGTGACCTTTAACCAAAGAGCCGTTCGTGAACGTGAAAGGAAGGGATACGATTGGTATGAAGAATTTCCCTCCACCAGGTTTTTTTTTTTTCTTACAAGCACTATCGGGGTAGAGGAGGGGAGCATCACATTCAATTATAAGATCTCGAGTGCAAAAATAAGTACTTTTTAGTCAATCGAGCTACAAATCTTTTATTTTCCTCCACCAGTTGAAATGAGAATAATTTTAGATTTTTGACCCACTGTGGATAAAACCCGAGATACATATAATTCCTAAATGGTGTATCGGTTGTTCTGTGGCCAGTAATGAAATGGGCCAAAAAGGTTGGGTTTTATGATTGAAAAAAGAACAAAAAGAGTTGGGTTTTAAGAGCATTGGACGTGAGAGGAGGAGGTACAATCATACAGATACACAAGTCTGCAATATTTAGTTTATTATTGTTCGCTACAACTCACAACAAATAGCACAAGGCTCAGAAACTGAACTCAACATTGATACAAAGAAAGAAAATAGTAGAGGAGACACATATACAACAACATCATACAAAACACAACACTCACTGATTAAATATCTGAAATTTATTTCCTACTGTGATATATTTTTTTTGGTTTTTTCAGTAATTGGCCTTAATTGGAAATATAGTAGTAATTAAGGGCACTTGAGGCGATTGCCATGGGTGGTCATATCAGTGTAGCACCTTCCACAGGCCTCCCGGTTGCCGGAGGTACCCGGAGGAACACACTTGCACCTCACGCAGCAGGTACCGCATGCCCTTGTGCACACGTTTGGCCTTGAGTGCAACCTGCACCTCGAGCTGCATAACTCATCACAATCTGCATTATTATTAATTATCAAATTAATAAAAAACAAAATACATTTAATTAACACACACCGCTGTGTTAACTTATGTTATTTATTAAACACTAAATGAACTACATGCATGCATCATCAACAAGGGCAAGGGATTGAGAAAAGGCATACTCAGGTAGGGTAAAAGCCTTCTGTTTGCTCCTTTCACCACCTAGAGTAATCGGTAAGAATTAATTAATTACATATCCAGCACACAAAACAAACCCCCAAAAAAGAAAGGTCGTGGTGATTAGTCTAAACCTGGGTTTCATGGTCTTGTATATTCGAATAAGATGAAACCTGTATGTATGGAAAAACATGTAAATATTTTGGAGAAGGCATGATCTCCATAGGAAAAGAGTGAGTAATAAAGGGAAGGGAGTGGAACTTTTAAGGCTTTTATTATTACCTGCGTCGCCAAGCAGAAGAGCAAAACCGCCATAACAAGAAGCAAGCGTAAAGCCATTTAATTTAAACACAAGCAGAAGCAGTGTTGTATATATCCGAAACTGAAAGGCAAAGCTCTTGATATATATAGCATAGCAGTTGCCTCTTATAATAATATAGTTACCTTATTGCCCATGTATCTTCTCACATATTGCGCATGTCTTGTCTTCTACTCTTCTGCGTTTAATTAGATGATGAACACAACAGTGTCGTTTTATTTTGTGATTTTGTTTTCAACTAAGTACGACGCCATCGGGGTCTGAAACCATGACAGACCCCATTTTGGCAGTAGCTGACTATGTTTTATAATACAAACATATGATATCTTACAAGTAGATATACTCTCTCTCTCTCTCTCTCTCTCTCTCTCTCTCTCTCTCTCTCTCTCTCTCTCTCTCTCTCTCTCTCTCTCTCTCTCTCCTTTCCTTTTTGGATGTAAACGAGTAATAGCATGCATGCATTACATAACTATTTAGGATAAGATAAGATCATAAAAAAGGAATTTGAAATAAAAATGGTGATGGGCAGCAGGATGCAGGCGGCAGGCTGCCAAGCTGGCTGGATGTATGGATTGGAAGTATGCATGTACACAGGAGACAGCTCTGCTCTAGTTGTATTGTATGCATAATGCATGCATGTATCGTATAAGAGAATGAGACGTCATAATCCATAATTTGTTACAGGAAGGGTTTTGAATCAATCTTTTGTTACAAGATGGATTTTGAATCAATAATGTCGAACATGTCTGAATTATTGTGTTATTTTTTTTCCTTTCAAACAAAGCGATATTTTAAATTACTCTAATGTACAAAGAAAGTGATGAAACTCGAGTGCAAAGAGTGGACGCATTGCTTTTGCCAACTGGACTAACCACGAGTGCAGAACAAAAATAAAAAAGTTGGCCTCGGCACAGAAATTGAAACGGTGGGTGTGTCCAGCACTTAAATTTCCAAGAGGACCAGCTAGCTCACTAGACGATGAGGCGGCGGTGCGGTGACACAACAGTCCATGGTCCCAGCCACGACATGAATGTAGTTTCCAAAGTGAGACACGCACACGCTGCACCGCTTAACAGTTCAATAAAATCATCCATCCAAGGCTATATATGGCATTGCATTGCATCGGCACCCTCAAAACTCACGTCTCTAATTTATAAAGGCACCACCACTCATCTTTTCTTGGTTGGTCTTGGTACTAAAGGACTAATAATAAGTCATTACAAAAACTTCTCTGAATTTATCAGTACATTGAAAGATACAAAGCTTTGTAGACTTATATTTCAACTCTCTAGTGAATGACACCACCCCCCACCCCCCACCCATGGAATGAAAAAGAAAAGCCTTAAGAACAGTACCTATCTATCACTGAAGAGCTAACTATGATCTCTCAATGTCAAAATTTCCAATTTGTTCCTCGGTAAGTGGAAGTTGATAAGAACTCAAAATTTTCAACCAGAAGTTTGGATATTGGAGTTCTTACCCATGCTTCCTGGGAAAAAGAATAAACCAAAAGATGTTGATTTGTTTCCCACATACCACCCACATTTCTAGTCTAATAAGTAAGCCTTCTAGAAAAAAATGTTGATTTCTTTTTCACTCATCTCATATACATGGTCTCTTGCATCTGTCAAAGCACTCTGCATCATGCAAAAGTTCATTAAGACACATGTGAAAACAAGCAGCACAAAATAAAATGCCAAAATAGTGAAAGAGAAAGAGAAAAAAACCCTTAAGAGGATGAGAAGGTTACCTGCCCAAATTTGGTGAGGAAATTACTCGCAAGGTTCAGAGATGTGACTGTCACATCTTCATTGGCCTTCAGTGCTTGAGCAATTGCAAACGCCCCGTCATCCTGAATACAAAACCATTTTCAAATTGTGCAAAATACTGCTAAAATGTGAAAAAAGCACACGGAAAACACAAAGTCAATACATACCCTGATTTCATTGAACCCTAAGTCTAATGAACTTAAAGCTTCATTAACCACTTTTAAGCTACGAGCCAGGCAGGATGCACCCTGCATTTTCCAATGCATAAAAAAGAAAATAACATTAGATTGGAGGGATCAAAACGACCCAAATGGAGTATAAAGACATTGCTTATCTACAGGAACTAACTTCATTTCGAAGTCCATTTGCCCGCAAGTCCAGAACGCGTATCGTAGTATTATATTTTAACATATCCGCAATGAACTCTGCACCCTTTGCACTAATCTGCAAAAGATTTTTATATTACATTGTTACAAGATCCTCTCAAACCGATACAGAAAACCCAGATCGAAGATCTAGAAATAGATAAGCATATGTGAAAAACTATAGATTACCTGGCACCAGCCAAGCTTAAGGGTTTCTATGTTTCCGTGAAACTTGAGAACTTCGGATAAAGCCTTCACCCCATCAGGTCCCATGGGATTATAACCAAGCTCCAACTGAGAGAACAGAGAAGTTTCTGCCATTACATTCATGAATAGAAATGAAAAAAGAAAAAAAAAGGAAAAGGGCACAGATTAGAGACTTACAAATGTAATGACAGAATTATCTTTCAATGCTTCAGCTATGGCAGTGACTCCCTTGGCATGGATGTTATTTCCTCCCTTTGAGGGCGACCCAATGTTTTTTAAATTAGCATGTTCAGGACCTCTCTTTTTTCGTTTTTAAATAAAATAGAGTAAAACATGTACATAAAAATTTATGCTAACAAAGAAGCATGCTCCTCTCACCAGGTCTATGGTTGTTATTGTCCGGTTTTGCTTCAAAGCATCTGCAATGTTTTCAGCTCCCTAAACATGAACAGGATTTACACATCAGCAAGGATGAACTAAGTTTTAGCACAAACAATGAATAAGTCAGGTAAGAAGTCAGGCTAGCTCAAACAATGAACTAAGTTCCAAAATAAGTAAGTAGATCAAAATTAGTTTTCAATTCTCTTTTATGTCTTAAGATTGTCAAATGCCAGAAACATCCAAACATTGATAGCTGTCGCAGTAGCAGTAGTTCAAAGCAAGCTGACAACCTTGAAACGACACTTAATGGAGCACTTGATCCATCAATCTAATTTCATATACAAAAATCCGAAACATTCTATGTTAAATGATTTTAACCAATGAACAGGGAACCAAATAAAAGTATGAGTTCGCATAAGAGTGCGGCAGAAATGGTTAACAACTTGAAAATACTATACCTCATCACCTATATCATTCATGTAAACGTTCAACCATAACAAGCTCTTGGTCTTTTTGACATATCCACCAACATGAAAGGCGCCTTTTGCACTAAAAGAGTTGTTGCCAATATCTAGAAGTGTAAGTTTACCTGAGCAAATATGCATATCAGATCAATAGCTGAAAAAATAAAATAAAATAGCTCACTAACGTTGGCAATTGATATGGTGAAATGCAAACCTTTATGTAATGATAAACCTGACATCAAAGCAGCCACTCCTTCATCTCCAATAGAATTTCCATGCAAATGAAGTTCCTGCGTATATAACATAGCTATTAACCTCAGATCCCTTACAATGAAGAACTTAATCCATTCTGTTGCGAGCTCATATATTTATATGCAGCAATATTGTGACATATCAAAGAAGAATAATGATCACCATTTCTTGGCAACACTAAATAGGGTTTTGTCAATCTCTAAAAGTGCTGATGAAGAGCAGATTTTGTGAATCCATTGTGACTGAATGTCTTTTTAAGGCTTCTTATTACATAGTCAGTTCAGCTATCTAACTACTTGTATTTTCCAGTTAACAGAGGATGTAAAATACCTTCCAAATTTATACAAAATTCTCAGGGATCATCAACATAGAGTGGTAAATTAATTTGTCTCAATGCAAAACAGAAAAAGAGTGGAAGTGACGAAACATGTACCCTTAAAGACTTGTTCCCCTCAAGTCCTTTCGCTAAAGCATTGGCCCCCAGGGCACCACCATAATTGCCACTATAAAAAATAATAAATTGACATCAGAATTTCTAAAAAGAATAAAAGTTAAGTACCGCTACAATAGAATTTTTAACTTAGTGTGCTAAAGAATAGCCATAGCCAAGCAATACAAACAAACCAACGGTACATATAAACAAGAAATTGTATTATATAAGAAAAAGGAGGAGGGCGCACTAACTTCAGATGTATATTCCGTATTGTGTTGTTCTCAACAAGAGCTCCAGCAAGACTTGTAAATCCCTACCTCCATTTTGCAAAGAACAAATCATAAATAGAACCAGTTATTCAACTGTGATTGAAGTCATTAAAACCTACAATCTTAGAATATCTGGAGGCAACTACTTACAGAGTAGTCGATCATATTGTTGTTAAGTTCGAGAGCACGCAAGATTGAATTATTCTTCAACAGTTCTGCAATAGCCTTTGCACCCTGCACAGTGAAGCCGTCAGCTTGTTAGGCATATCATTCATGGACAATCCTTTCCTCTTGCAGATTTTGAAGGCACGTGTCTGTACTCATCAGGGCACCAGCTTTGATAAAAAGAAGTAAGCTAACCTCATCCCCTAAGTCAGTACTGTTGAGCTGGAGCTTTTGAATACCATTATTATTCACCAATATATCACATAGGCACTGTGAAGAAGAGTACATCACACAACATTAAGCTCTCAGATTCAAGAATAAGCAATAATATACACATGCAACTGAGCTACAAACTTTGTCTTTGCACTCCCATGGTTGAAAAATGTTATTTCGCATAGGGAGCAGGGAGCATTTGATGTTCAAAAGAAAAAATTTCTGACACCTCAATCTTGCAAGCAAACTAACAAGACAACTTTGTCATAAACAGGTGGAATTTGGACTGACCTTAACGCCTTCATCTCCAATGGGGTTTCCAGAAAGATTAAGAGTCTTTAACATAACGTTAGATTGAAGAACACCATCAAAGGCTTTCATTCCAGTTCCAGTTATTCCATTTGCAGCAAAACTCACTTCTTCAGCAGTCTGAAGCACAATAAAAGCACACAATAATTGTCCAAAGTCACAATATTTCATAAATTAATAAGATGAATTTTTTTATTATATATATAATAAAAACAGATAGTGGAAATATTTGACTAAAGAACTCAAACCTGATTGTAACCCAAACTCTCGGAAAGAAAAAATAATCCTTCATCTCCAAAATTATGCCCTGTCAAAATAAAGTGTTGCCAAAATATACATGAGTTTTTACATTTTGTTTGGAAGTATAGTACAATCATTACATTAATTGAATAATAAACCCAGTTTGTATTCAAAAGAAAGAAAGAAAGATACAATCAAGTGAGAAAGTTAACAAACAATAATAAACCTCTTATGAAAACATATAACTTGAAATATGAATTGTTACAGAAATTAACACAAATGAAATGGCGTCTAAATGAAATCGATACGAATAATGGAAAATAAGAACGTAAAGTAGAATATAATTTTTAGCCAGTATTTTTCCTCAAAGTCTGTAAAAATAGAGAAGCTGCATGCACGAGCACTAAAGCATCTAGAACTACCTGACAAATCGACACTTCTGAATGACCTAAGTTCCTTGGCGAAGTCATTGAGCTTCAGCTTGGACTCTCTTTCAATCTTTGCACCAAAACCTGTAAGCAAATTTGAACCGGCGGCAAAAGACCACTTCATTCCTTCGGCAGGCGTTTTGTTTTCAACAGAAGAAGTCCTCTGCCGCTTTGGAACAAGGATTTTCTCCACCAATTTCCACAAAACTGTCAGCTGAAGACATAAATTAGTGCACCAATTTGGGAGGCATGGTAAATATAAAGATGAAATTATAATGGAACAAAAAAATGACTTTGATTATCTCAAGCGCAATAAAGGGTATTTATGGACAGGTAGGGGGAGTGTCATCCTCATCTACATTCGGCATTTATATATGGACCAGATTAAGACAGAAACAGAAAAAGAACAAGACTTTTTTCCAGTTGAAATTTGCTAATAATCAATTATAAAGGCTTCTACTTTCTGATTTCTAACCCACATTTCAACCAAGTTAGAGTTTTTCAAGAAGAAACACACCAAAAAAAAAAAGAAAAAAAGAGGAATTGAAAGCAAATTCAGTACCGAAAGTGACGGCAAAGAATGAGGCGGCGGGAACGACGAAGGAAGCGAGCTGCTTGACTGGAGCAACAGGCAAAGAGCTCGCGCTCTGTGATTCTCTATACACTCTCCGAGCACTGGCGGGCCTTCTAGAACCTCCCTCAGCCGCAGAAGCCGCTCTTACCACCAAGCATCTCCTCCTTCGCGGAAGGATAGGAGGTAAAAACACACCCTGCGTACGATAGCCCAGCCAAGCACTCCCCGAACCTTGGGATTGGCATTGAGATTGCAGCCTCTGCTTGTTCGTGAGGGGCCGCAGCAGAATCTGAGAACCCAACAGGAATTTCATTATTCAAGTAAAAGAGGATAACAGAGAGAGAGAGAGAGAGGGAGAAAAAGAGTACCTTGGGATGAGAGCAGAGAGAGATGGCGGAAGCGGAGCCCATAGGGTGAGTGAGATAGAAGTTAGAAGGGCATAGAGAGGGTTGTTCTTGGCGACGTATGTACGGATATGGCTATGGAGGTTTGTGTTGCAGAGTTGATAGTATTCTGCAGCGGCGGGGTCTCTGAGATTGTTATCGAACAAACCAGCAGCAGGCGATCAGTCTATCAACTACCAAGACACTGTCCAAAATTGGATGCTTCCCCTGTTCAGTGGACGCTTCACAGCTCTCTTGGGCCTTGCTATTACATACATTGTACTTGTCTGAATTTTCTTGGACTGTTTGCCTTTGAGGCCCAAAACCAACAGTCTCGAATTGGGCCTTGCTAATTTCTCTCATTTATGTTATTTTCCAAACAATGTATAGATGACACGTGTCAAATGATACTACAATGAGGGGATCTTTAATATTCACCGATCAATGAAAATGTTTCCTTTTTTTTTTTTTTAATTATTTATTTTTATAGAGACGATTAATGAAAATAATTAAGTTCAATAATTCCTTCATATTATTGGACGACCAACTGGATTGAAACTCTCAACACACCTCCTCAACGTAGCCCTAGTGTTATAGAAGCTCCATGTGGTGTCAACGTGAACCAAAACATTAATGCCAATTTGGGAGTGTTTATGTAAAGAAGCCTCTTAAAATGCGACACTAAACTGTCTAAACTATTATATGTGTGTTTAACTACTACAAGAAAACATGCTTTAATTGACACTTCATTAGTGACGTTTTTGTCAAAACCATCAACTTTGTTACTATGCTTTGACGCTTTTTAAAAAGCATCATACATTATGTTATGGTGACATTTATAAGAAAAAGCCAATTCGCATTTTTTTTTTATGGAGGTCAATTCGCATTATATATACTTGACATTTATAAGGAAAACGTGAATTTACACTATCTATACTTGACGTTTATTTGTAACCATCAACTATGGAGGCTAGAGCTGTGGGTGGCATCTCTCTATTTTTGTCCAAATATTAAGGGTTAATGACCTAAATGGTCCCCAAACTATGGCCTCAGTATCATTTTGGTCCACCAACTAAAAATTTCAATTTAAACGTCCTTCAACTCTTCATAATATACCAAAATGGTCCATCCGTTACGGATTCCGTGACTTCTCATAACGCGATGGGCACGTGATGGCCTCGTGACTGAGTTTTGAAGGGCATATTTGACTTTTTGAGAAGCCCTATCGTTGAGAACGAAAATATCTCCATTTTGCTCTTCGTTTCTCTCATTTCCCACGATTACCATCGACTGAAAGGGATTCTAAGGCTTGTTCCAGAATTGGTCGATGCTGTAGTAGTGTGCGAGTCGTTGAATTGGTGAAGTTAGTGTGTAATTTCAGTGTTAGTTTTGGAGTTCGAAATTGGGAGTTTGGGTTAGGGTTTGAATTTGGGGATTTTGGAGATTTTTGGAAATTCACTAGTTGCTGATAATGGAGTTCGAATTCCGTTCGGGTGGAAAGACTCCCAAATACGGTAAGGGCTTCTATAATGCATTTTATGTTGTTTTTGTTTGGAAATGGATGAAATGGATGAGTTGTATGTTGTCTTTATGCGTAAAAGTAATCTTTTTCTGTGTATGTGTTCGGTTGTTTGATTGGTTTATGTTTAAAGTAAGGGTAAAGGAATCGTTTTCTTGTATGTGGATTTGGCTTTTGCTACATTGACTGCAGAGTGTAAGCTTTATGTCTGTGGTCCCTTGGTTGTGGTTGCCGTATGTTGAATATGGGGTGTTTTTAAACGTCTGTGGTCCCTTGGTTGCTTGCTTCACACCCAACTAAACGATGACTTTAGAATAACAACAAAACTAAACTAAACTATGTCTGCTTAACAACAAAACTATGACTTTAGAATAACATACTATTGTTTCAATTTTGCAGCTACCAATGGAATGTGCACTCTAGAATTACATCATGGGGGCTGGTTTCAAAATGGGGTTTATAAAAAGGGTAAGGTCTGTTATTTGGACAATATTATAGAGGATTTTCTGTCCTTGTTAGATTTACTGAAAATTGGGAGAGGTCTTGGGTATGATGTTGACATTTCTCAAGTTGAGCAACGTTTGGAAATTAGGTGTGAAAATGCTGAGGGTGGACTGGAGCTTGTTACATCAGATGCAACAGTTGTTGAAATGGTTGGTCACATACCATCCAATAAGGTTATTGTGTTATACTATAGTGAGATTCAAGAGTATGAGTATGATGCAGATGCAGAGAATTGTGATGGAGAAGAGACTCAGAATTACCAAGTGATTGAGGTGGCTTATATTGAAGTGGGAGATGAGGAGACTTTTAAGAAAGTTGGGACAAAAGTGGCAGATGAAGATGCTATCAAAGATGTACCAAATGAAGATGCATGGGCAGAATTACCAACTGAAGATGCAAGGGCAGAATTACCAAATGAAGATGTAGGAGCACATGTGACAATTGATAATGAAGGGGCAGAGGCGCCAAATGAAGATGAAGAAGAAGATTCAGAAATTAAAGACAGTGATTATGAGTTCAGTGAAAATGAGGCAGAGGGCAGGCCAACAGTTGGAGAGAATGTAGTGGATGAGGGGACTAGTCATGGGGCTCCAGGAGAGGTGTCACCAGATGGTGCTAACACATCAGAATTTGACACTGGAAGTGAGACTGAAGATGAGGGTAACGGTAGAAAAAAGAGAAAACTGCCAAAGTTTAAGCAGTATAGAAGAGGTGTGGATTTGAAAAATCCTGAGTTTAGATTGGGAATGAAGTTTGCAAACAAAAAACTACTGATAGAGGCTATCAAGGAGCATGCAATTATACATGGTAGGGAGGTGAAATTGATAAAAAAAACGACAACAGACGAGTTCAGGCTAAATGTGTGAAAGGGTGTTCTTTCCTGGTATATGGATCAAAGATTAATACAGAGGAAGGGACATTTGCAATAAAAACTTTGAGCCTAGAACATCAGTGTGGAAGAGTGGACAAGCTTAGGCATACCACATCAAAATGGCTTTGTGACAGATATGCAAACAAGCTGAAGCGCAAGTCAGAGTTAGATCTGAAATCATTTCAAGAAGATGTGCTGGAAGACTACAAAATAAATGTCACAAAACTTCAAGTTTATAGGGCAAAGAGGCTAGCCAGAGATTTAAATGAGGATGCTTTCAAAGAACAGTATGCTAGGTTGTGGGATTATGTAGAACAATTGAAATCAGCAAACAGGGGTAGTACAGTGAAGATTAAAACTCAGATGGTGAAGGGTGAGACAGTGTTTCAAAGGATATATGTGTGCTTGGCTGGCTGTAAGAAGGGATTTTTAGAAGGTTGCAGACCTGTTATTGGTGTTGATGGCTGCCATTTGAAGGGCCCTATCCTGGACAGATCTTGACGGCTGTTGGGGTGGATGGGAACAATGGTTATTTCCCAATAGCTTATGCAGTGGCTGATATTGAGAGTAAAGACTCTTGGATTTGGTTTTTCAATCTTCTTATTGAAGATTTAGGGATTACAAATGGAAAAGCTTGGGTAGTGATTAGTGACAAACAAAAGGGACTTGTACCTGCCATTGAGACAGTACTTCCAACTGCAGAGCACAAGATGTGTGTGAGACACCTGTACAGTAACTTTAGAGCATCGCATATTGGTCTTGCTCTGAAACATATATTATGGGCTGCAGCAAGAGCTACAACTGTGCCTTGGTGGGAGGCAGAAATGGAGAAGATGAAAAATGAGGATGAGGAAGCTTGGAAGTGGTTGAAGAAGAGACCTGCAAAAAATTGGAGCAGATCTCACTTCCAGTCACATTGTAAATGTGATCTTTTGTTGAATAATCTATGTGAAAGTTTCAATGCAGCCATACTAGATGCAAGGGATAAGACAATTTTGAGTTGCTTAGAGAGGATAACGGTGTATGTGATGCTTAGGATTGCTAGTAGGAGGTCTGCATGTAAGAATTGGAGATACTCTGTTGGGCTGAGGATCATCAAGATAATTGAGAAGAACAAGCTAGGTGCATCACAATGCATTCCTAGATTGGCTGGTGAGAAATTGTATCAAGTGAGCCACATTTATGGTGGAGAATTTGTTGTAGACCTTAGAGCAAAGACATGCTCTTGTAGGAGGTGGAATTTATGTGGAATACCATGTCCCCATGCAATCTCAGCAATATTTCAAAGATGTGAAAACCCAATTGCTTATGTGGATGATTGTTATAAGCTAGAGACTTATATGAAGGCTTATGAACCAGTGATTCACCCCATCCCTTCAATGGACCAATGGAGTAAATGTAGCCTTCCTCCAATTAAACCTCCACTGTATAAGCAACAACCAGGTAGGCCTAAAAGAGTTAGGACGAAGGAGCCTGGTGAGGTTGAAATACCAGCCCCCATCCCACCAAACCCTATGCCTCCAAATTATGTTGCCCCACCAGCCAAGCTTAGAAGGGTTTTCATTCAAATAAGATGTCGTGGATGCGGTCAAAAAGGCCATAATAGAGCAACATGTGATAGACAAAAAAATGAAACCCAAGAGGTATGACTGTTAGACACCTTGTTTAGTTCTATGTTATTTCATTGAAATAATTTTGTTAAACATTTGCAGGTTAATGCATCTTCAGCTCAAATGGAGCAAGGTTCTTCTTCACAACCAGGTTATACCACAGTAAGAGGGAGAGGCATAAGCAGAGTAAGCTTTGGTTGCTCTTGTGGTTTTAAATTGCAAAAGTCATTAGGGAATTGAAATCATTTATTTTTTTAAGATGGCAAGAGGTAATGGAGAAAGAGGGAGAGGCATAAGTAGAGGACGAGGCAATGTTGCTCAAGCCCCTGTTTACCCAAATTCACAAGAAAGTGTAAGCTTTATTTTCTCAAAACTTCAATTTTGTATTGCTTATGTCTTTGGAAAACAATAAAGATCACTCACTTTTTCAGGTGACAAGAGGTAATGGAGAAGGAGGTTTACTATCGTCAAAGCTAAATGCAATTAGAGGAAGAGGCTTAGGAATAGGCATAACTGGAGGAAGAGGCTTACCATATTCACGGGCAACTGTAGGTTTTTGTCATTTGGTTCAATTGTTACTCATTTCACTAATTGCCAATTTTTCACCTATTATACACCTGACATTACTATATCGTTTAGGTGGCAAGAGGAAGCAGACAAGGAGGACCAGATTTGGACAACATTTCCCATGATAATAACATGGCCTCCAAATAGGGGATATTATTGCCAAGTGTGCTGTAGGTTGTATATTTTGGGATATGTAATTGTCTGGCCAGAGGGATTTTGTGACAAAAGGATTGATTCTGACTTTAGAACTCTGTAATTGACTTGGGATATGTAATTGGTATTGGTTTTGAAGGGCTAGAACTCTGTAATTGCTTGCCTATTATGGGTTAGGTACTTTTTTGGGCAGGAGACTTTTGTGTACTTCGTGTAATTGGTTTTGAGCTAGAACAGCTCAAACCGTGTAATTGGTTGTCTATTTTGGATTATGTACTTTTCTAGGCAGGTGCATTTTGTGTCCTTGATCTAACTGGTCTTGAGTTTTAAGGGCTCAAACTCTGTAATTGGAATTGGAATGTTTATATGGATGTTCATTTTGTAAATTGCCTGTGTGGTCAATAATGTTACCATCTTTCATTTTGGTTGCTCTTGTAAATTGCCAACTGCATTTTGGTTGCTCTTGGATGTGAATGGAATATTTTGGTTGCTCTTGTAAATTGCCACGAGCATTTTGGTTGCTCTTGTAAGCTTTGGTGCTCTTCACCATTTACATTCAAACCACATTATCCCAGATATTCAAATCCCAATTCCAGAAAATTTGAGAACACTAATGCACATTCATTCTACACTTGAAACAAAAGTTTCACCATTACATTCAAAGGAACAAACCTCATAACAATTAAAACTTTCCACCCATCACAAATGTTATAAACAAACCCCAAGACAAAATCAAAGAAACCCACATTATCAATTGTCTTTGCCCATGACCCCATTTCAAAACCTTTTTTTCCTGAACCATTTCTTTCAATTTCTGCTGTAGTTCTTTATTTTTTGCTTCCACAGATCTGAATTGTTCTTCCTTTGCTCTACCTTCCTCCTCCATTGCTCTAAGTCTTCTAAGCAAACCAGGGACCACTTGTTTTCCTCTTGGACAAGTTTTATTATCCACCCACTCGAAAAAATGCGTACCTCTTTTGTTATTCTGGCAAATCAAACCAGTGATCAATTTCAGACCTCATCAAGCAATTACAAATGGAAAAAAACTGTTTGTGTCTAATAAATCACGGCCATGAACTGACCGAAGGAGCCCCTCTTTCTCGACCCTAGCATTTGCTCGAGAAAACTAAAACGCAGCGTTTCGCCAATATGTTTGGCCTTCTTGAAAACAAAAGAAGAAAAATTGCTAAGGCATGATCATCTCGGCCTCGATTATGGGCCGAGGCCAAACAAAATCACGGCCAAAGGTATTGGAGTCAAGTCATCACGTGACAACAGGGTCCCATACTTCATTTAATGAAGTAATGCCTCTGTTTATTGCAGCAAACCCACTGGCCACGAATAAGCATTTAATGCGCGAGGGAAGGTGGAAAGTGACTGGAGTCAGGATTTGGTGATAAGAATCAGAAGGATTAGACGCAGACATTCTCACAAGAATTCTTATAGCTTGAGAGATTAGGTGACCAGCTATCAGAGCAATAAATGCGTCTCCACGGCCAGAAGCGCAAAACCCACGATCAGGGCGGCGGCCGAGATTCACCGGGATTTATGGGGTCACACCACCATACTTCACGATCCCAAATGTCGATTGGACTCCCCACTTGCTCTAATCAGGCTCCACCATGCAGATTGTCAGCCTCGATTACTCCTCCAGGAACTCTTCCTATAAATACAAGGCTCAAGACTACGTTCAAAGGGTTCAAACACCAAACCAAAGCCTCCCACGGAGCAACTTATATTTTCCTGTAATGCACTTTCAATATTTTACTTGCTTTCCTAGGAGTAGTGTTAGTCTGTAAGGAAAATACATTCATCAATATATCATACGACCCTTGATTTTCAAGGCGCCGGAGCACCATCCCTGTTATTCGCTCATTCACCCCATATATCATACGACCGTCGCTCACTGAGCAATGCGCCGGAGCACCGCCCTAAACCCACCATCAACATCACCACTAAACGGCCTTGTAACTCAGGCCGTGAACCTAACAGCCGAGATTAGTTTCTCTCTCGGCTACAATCGTTTGACTAGAAGTCAAGTCCAAACAGGCGCACCATTTCACCACTTCCATCCAAACCACATCTCGACGCACGGTAGACCGTGCTGGCACGCCCGCGCACAACCGCACCGCATCCAAAAGCAGGAAGCCGCGTGTCAACGCATATCCCCTCGGCCCGGAACTCCAGGCCGTGAGATTTGCGCAGTAGACAAGAACAACTTTTGCAACCCAAATAATAACTTACCCAATTTTTATCACAAGCATCGAACCTTCTTCCTGGGTTCAAATCTATCCACGAAGTCCGACGGATTATCTTCGTCCCACAGGCGCAGTACCGAGTCGTCCCACTTGAGGTCGTTGAAATCTCCGACATTGCGAACCTAGGGTTCTAATTTGGGGGTTTTTCAGGTGGAGCTTATGATGGAAATGGAGGAAATGCATTCCTACGGAATGCTTGGTCGTTTTACAGGACGATACTCACCTAAAAAGACGGTTTTGTCCCTCGATTTCACGGAATAATAAACAGACTTTGACGGATGAATCATTTTGGTATATTATGAAGAGTTGAAGGACGTTTAAATTGGTGGACCAAAATGATACTGAGGCCATAGTTTGGGGACCATTTAGGTCATTAACCCTATTTTTAAGTGTCACTCCTTTTCATTCTCTCTTCAGAAACCCTCATATCACAAGTCCTAAAATTTCATTCTTTCATTTCGTGCATTTCAAATTCAAACCTAAATATCAGAATCCCTAACTTCTTCCACTATTTCTTCAATTCCCAAATTAAAGACACAAAGCAGAGGATCTAACACACAAATTTCAGGGGCTTCTTGCTCTCAAATGGCAACAATTAGCTTTTTTCTTGTCTCAATCTCATACAACTTTATGGGTAAGCCTTCATTCCTAAGATACGTCTCAATCTCTAGATATTTAGGAAGATCGAACTAGAGGGTCTTGAAAATAGCAAAAATCTGGAACTTTTAACACCCCCTTTTACCTTGTAGAACTGGGCTCTTTATTGTCCAAAAACTTCAGGCCATGTATTCTCACAATTGCTTGTTATTTTTGTTGTGGGTCTTGGTTGTATGAAATGCTTCGTTCTATTTTAGGTTTGCTTTTCCTTTCCTTTTAATGGGAGCAGTGGCTGATTTCCCTCTTTTTCTTATGCAATAGACCACATCAAACTATTTTTCCATTTGATTTTTGTTTGTTCCATCTCAGCCCACCACAAAACTAGATCTCCTTTTTTGTTTCTATTTCTTTAATTTTTTTTCCTTTTCACTGGAAACTGACTCCTCTTTTATTTTTGTGCAGTCAAAGTATCTCTTGTTTCCATTTTTTTTTGGTTGAAAATTTGTGGTAGGAACATGGGTGGAATGTGATCAGTGGTTGTTGAAAACAAAAAGCCTTGCGCCTTTGGTTTATGAAAATTGGATCCACTAAGGTTTTTGCATTTGGAGAGACACACAGACATTAGTGGTTGTTATGATTTGTATACCTGTATAGTTGAGTGCTTAAACATCATTGTCCCATCTTCCATACTTAGATTTGTCTATTGTCTACTTAAAATATCATATTTGTTACCACGATCTAAACTGACTCAAAGAAACCAAATACTCTGCCACTAACCCTTTAATGAGGCATTTGTGCTCATCTTCCCTTTTCTTCTTTTGAAATGTAAAAGAAAATGATAGGTAATTTTTTAAAATTAATTATGCATCATCATTTGCAACAAGAGTCAAACTACAAATTTTGGTACTCTTATACACCCAGGAGTTAAAGTTGTTAATTTCTTGTTATTCTTCTCTTGTTTCTATGTCAGGTACAATGTTCTCATGCTATGATTGATTTGCACATTTACTTTAAAACTGTTTTTCTTGCTTCATTTGAGCATGCAGATGCTAGTATGACTTGTTCTGTCAAGAGACTGTTATTTTCTTCCCACAAATCTAATGATCTCTACGCAGATTTAACTCTCTGTTTTTTGTTGGGTAAGCGTATGAATATTTATTTGTATTTTAAATTATGTTTTAGTCAATTCATTTTGTCTTTATCCAAGAGAATTCCCAATTAATATGTTAGTTTCTTTAGTTTCCTTTTAGTTTCTGAAATTTTTGGCTAACCTTGTGCTTTCTATTTTTGGTGTACATCAAGTGCAAGGCAAATAAAAGCAACTAATTGACAATTGGATGTTCACTTGGTGTTGTACTGCAGAAAGAGTGGTGAGCTCCCCATTTTTCCTTATTTTGTATTTTATTTACAAAAGAAAAATTACTGAAATGGTTGTCTTAGGGCAACCGAAATCAGCAGCCCCATTTGAAATTCTGCAGCCTATATGAAGAGGGGGAAGACGCAATTTTCATGTGATATATGTTGATCAAGGTAATATGGGTTGTCTTCTTTCTTATTGTGTACCGCATGTCTAAAGCAAGGGACTACTAATTGAAAATAAGTTGTTCATCAAATTCATTTAGTCAATTGATTTTGCCTTGATAACTCTTTGATCCATAAATTCATATGTTCTTAGATTGGTATGATTTGGGTGGCTCCAACCGTGAAGGAAGTGTTAGGCTGGTAATGGGCTTACTTGGAAGTGTTATGAGGAAAGTAAAGCTTCTAAGGGCCGAAGTCCTTATAATTGAGATTTGAGACTATATTACTAGATAACTTGTTTATTTTTAGCATATTTAATTTGAATTTTAATTCATATAATAATTGTAATAGTATTTATAGATAACTTGAATGTTGTAACATTCATTATATATTTTTTTTGTCAAGAAGCTTATTTAATTTTTTTTATTTATTATTAGTCTTTTGTTTCTTGACGGCTAAACTATGTCAAGAAAAGAGAGATTAGTTGACGGTTAAAAGCCGTCAAGGGGAATGATTACTTGACGGTTCAAAGGCGTCAATAAATTGGGTACCCCTTTCCTGACAGTGACATCATTGACGTTTTCTGAGCCGTCAAGTATTATGTTTCTTGACACTTTTTAGCCGTCACTAAAGGGAGTTTTTCTTGTAGTAGTAAATTTGGCTTACATCCTTCAAATTCAATTTGCTGTAACTACAACCCTTCACTTTTTGTTCCTATAAATAATACCCAATTTGTATAAGTAAAAACCCATGATTAAGATCCAACTCAGCAAGTTACCTAATTAAGCATAAAATCTTATTTATTTTACTTTTCAGATTCCAAAAATACCCCCAACTAAGCCATTATTGCATTTGTATATTAAGGTAGGAATCAATATGGAAACAGTTTTTAATTGGATTGTATATAATGACAGACGTTGAATTTGGAAAGATCTTCAAATGGTTGTAATGGATGTAGAAATTAATTTGGAAACATTTTTTTTTAAATTTAACAATAAATACAGATTTAAGCAATCGGTTTGTTTAATAAAAATGTTTATGTTATTTCTTTTTATGAATTATACATGACTAATAATCTACTTTATAATTGTTTATGAATAATATTGTACATACTAATTATGTTGAAAAAATAATGTACCTATTACTTGTTCTATGAAAAATAACTAATAATCTTTGTATTATTTTTTTAATGAAAATATGTGTAGGTAAATTACCTACATTATACAACATCCAATATACCTACATTAATTTTAATATACCTACATTATATGAACGAACATATATTATATGTATTATGAGAATGTTTTGATTTGTTGAGTCCAGCAACACCATAATAATGGAAAGGCTAGATATTAGGATTGTTTAGGAAAAATCGCTGGATAACAAAAATGGCAGGGTTTTGTAAATAAGTAATAAGAAATGGGCAACTTTTATCCTTCATAGCATCTGTTTTCAAAATTGGGTTTTAGTTGGAAGTAAATATGTAGACGAATTTTTGTATAGAGTATTAGAGTTGCAAGGGCCTATTATATAATGACCCTAGTTTTTATCGTATCCTGTGTTTAAAAAGTAAATTTACACAAGTCAGCACGAAGATCTACACAATTCAGTTAAGAGTAGCTAAATGGCTTACCTGCAAACAAAGTGTGTCACAAACCGCAGCTGATCCACAATTACCATCATCTCCAACTTTGACTAATCAGGGTGGGAAGGTCTCTAAAATACATATTCCATGCAGAACCTAGCATATCTCCAGCTTTGACTAATCAGGGTGGGAAGGTCTCTAAAATACATATTCCATGCAGAACCTAGTTGCATATCAGAAAGAGACCACACTCAGCAATAACATCAATGAAAAATACCTTCTTCAGGTGTAGCTTGCTGCTTAGCATTCATTAACTATAGGATTGTAGTAGTTTAGATCTTTTTAATCTCCTTTAGATTAGCTGTGCATGGAGTTTTTCAGTTTCCCAGACCATAAACTCAACCAGTGACCCACGAAATCATTCCACCGAGAAGGCATCATGGTCGTATGTGTCTGCATTATAACAATACTGAACCATCCCAAAGGCTAAATATTATGCTACCCCCTTGTCGAATTAAAGAGTCTTATACTTTCTAGAGTTAAGGTTTCACTATCATATCCATCCTCTTCTTCCTTTAATATCTATATGAAATAGAATATGCAATATCAGAAGCCTGCCAAAAATGGCCAGTCAAATGATACAACATAACCCTCCTCATACCTAGTCATTGTTCTGTACATATGAACTGGCTATGATTTATTAAGTATGCCATTGCAACAGCAATGAGTGGCCATGGACAAATTTCTGGTTGCCTGGATAAACGTAAGATGAGTTTGTAACATATGCAGCATTTGGCTGGAAGATCCAAGTTATTTTATTTGTAACGGTAGCTCGATTTTCTTACATCTCAAGAATATTGTAATCCTTTTTTTTTTTAATGCGAAAAAGAAGAACTAACAAAGGCGAGACCCTCCAGGGCACGCAGGCACAAAAAGGTCTAGATAAAAGTGAAACAACCAAGAGGGGAAGATAATCTTCCCATAGCTTCGAAGGCGAGAGGGAATGCCCAAGCGAAGCTAAGGCATCAACACCCGCATTGGCTTCGCATCAACAACTAGTTGCAAGGGGCATAATGTCTTGGACAAGTCGAACGATGCACCAAGGAATGGAGCAGCATTGCAGGACTGAGTCAATGACAAGCTTAGAATACCCTTCAACCAAAATCTTCCGCCAACCCATAGAAATAGCATAAGCTAACCCATCTCTAAGAGATAAACATTCCACAAATGTAATAGAGACATCACCAATCTTCTTAGCTCCAGCCAAAAGTAACATACTAACATACACATCATGGGTTAAGATTAATTAGCCTCCCAGTAGTCCATCTGGATAGACCTAGCCACATTGAAAACTTTGCAGTTCATAAGGGTGAAAGAAAACACTGGCTTTCAAGTCTTTCGCATACTAATAAGTTATCGCAGCACTAAATCCATACATCATTTGATGAAAAGTAAATCAATATATCAATACATCACATAAATTGGCTCAACAAAATAAATAGAAATATAAAATAAAAATATGTGAAGAAGCAGAGATTTTAAATAGTTATAATCAACTTGCGAGCAACATTTGACACCTATTCATCATTTGATACCCTAAACCCATCTCACAATCACAGCTCAAGTGCAACTTCATCTCCAGCAAGCACACCGGCAAGCTCTCCAACTCCGACGCCTTCATCTCCAGCAGTTTCAGCAGGCTCTCCAGCACTGGCTCCAACGCCCCCTGCAGCACCTACTTCAACGGCAACATCCCCTCCAACATATGCTTCAATAGCAACATTATTACCCGCATCGGCTTCAATGCCACCTCGAACAACCCCTCCACCCTCAACAGTTTGGTCAATGCATCTCCTCACCGACAAGGCAAAAATAGCAGGAATACAAGACAAGCATAGCATAGGCACCAATAAACTTAAGCGGATGAATGTAGTCAGTATGCACCAATATGCAATCAAAAGACAGAGAAGGAGTAGGTAGATAAACTGTATAACCGGATACTATTCCACCAGAAATTTGATGACCAAAAGACATGTCACCAATGCTTCAGACATAACGAACTCCCACACATAAATTGCTATACCACAGCTGCATATTTTATGATTCTCTTTGAAGCACTTGCAGTACTCTGCCAGTGGATTTAGGCCCGAATTAAACACTAAAGCATCCACAAATGTGGTCACTGCTAGTAGGGTATTCCTCTTGGACACAATCTCTTCCCCACCGGTCTGCCGGAAGAGAGTGATATCTGAAACCCATGATGGAGTTAGGGTTTGAATAATCCTATAACCAAGTGAAGGTTGAGGAGTTTGAGGAGGTTTAGCCATGAGAGAAAAAAAGAAAGAGAGGCTGATGTTTTGAGAGAGAGAGAGATAGAGAGAACAAAGCTTTTTGGTTGAAAATAAAGGGAGCTCTAGAGAACAAAGCCGACTGAGAACCATAATTAACTTTTTCTTTGGAGGGAAGAGATGACGGGACAGCAGATCCGTTCCTCTTTTGAGAGAGAGAGAGAGAGAGAGAGAGAGAGAGAGAGAGAGAGAGCAAAGCTTTCTTGTTGAAAATAAGGGGAGCTCTAGAGAACAAAGCCGACTGAGAACCGTAAACTTTTTCTTTGGGGGAAGATATGACGGGACAGCAGATCTGTTCCCCTTTTAGGAGAGAGAGAGAGAGAGAGAGAGAGAGAGAGAGCTCCAATGTTTTCTATTTGTGATGTAAAAGACCTCTAGGCCGAGCTAGGCTACACCATGGTGTTAGTGGTCGAGCTATGCTAGACCACAGTGTTAGTGGTCGAGCTGTGCCAGTGGGAACTTGGGGGACTTCTGTTTGTGAGGTAAAATACCTCTAGGCCGAGCTAGGCTACACCATGGTGTTAGTGGTCGACCTATGCCAGACCACGGTGTTAGTGGTCGAGCTGTGCCAGACCACAGTGTTATTGGTCGAGCTGGGCCAGACCACGGTGTTGGTGGTCGGGCTGGGCCAGACCACAGTGTTAGTGGTCAAGCTGGGCCAGACCACGGCGTTAGTGGTTGGGCTAGGCTCGAGCCTAGTCGCCATATATTTTTCCACCCTGGCACAGCTCGACCACTAACACCGTGGTCTGGCACAGCTCGACCACTAACACCATAGTGTAGCCTAGCTCGGCCTAGAGGTATTTTACCTCACAAATAGAAAACATTGGAGCTCTCTCTCTCTCTCTCCTAAAAGGGGAACAGATCTGCTGTCCCGTCATCTCTTCCCTCTAAAGAAAAAGTTTACGGTTCTCAGTCGGCTTTGTTCTCTAGAGCTCCCCTTATTTTCAACCAGAAAGCTTTGCTCTCTCTCTCTCTCTCTCTCTCTCTCTCTCTCTCTCTCTCTCTCTCTCTCAAAAGAGGAGCGGATCTGCTGTCCCGTCATCTCTTCCCTCCAAAGAAAAAGTTAATCACGGTTCTTAGTCGGCTTTGTTCTCTAGAGCTCCCCTTGACTGGCACCACACCGATGTCACCCACTGAAGCTATCTTGTTTTACAGGTTCTGGAGGACGACTTGGTTGGTCACGCTAACCTAGTCCGGAAGAATTGCCCGACCTCGATCTCGAAGAGGTCATCTTCTGTTGAACCAATTTTAGACATCAACAATTTGGTGTCGTTTGTGGGAATCGACATCTTGTTGATTTCCATTTAAGTTTTTAGACAACAACCACTTGCTTGACACCATGAGTCAAGAGTCTAGCCACAACGAACCCGTTAACCCCGCTGCGCCTAGTAAGGGGAGGAAGAAGTCCAATTGCCTAATTAACATCGAGACCTACCTGAGGGAGATGAGGAAAGAGATTAATGAACTCCGTGATCAGAACAGGGAGGTCGGAGAAGGTGCCAAGAAGACCCATACAGGAAGACAACGAAGGCTAGAAGAGTGGCATCAAGAACATGGAGATTCTCAACATGGCACCCAACGCCGAGGCAAACTTCAACGTGAGGGACAAAACGATGAAGAGGGCGAGAGCCATCCCCGATCTCCTAATGGAACGGACCGTGAGAAGCTGCAAACTTTCGAGCCTAGCCTTCGCGGCTCATTCTCTGGTTTCTCTCGCATGCCAACTGAAAGCCAGAGGGAATACCTTGACCTAAAATATTTTCTTGAGGCGAAGAAAGCTCAGTACGTCCGACCTCATAATCGCGATCGTGAAGTTGATCGTGATCAGGAAGTCAATCATGGTTGTGATCGTGAGGTCGATCGTGATCGGGAAGTCGATCAGTCTGAAGTCTGCCATAATGGAGACGAGCATGCTAGAGAAAGTAGAATTTTGGAGGCCATGAAGCGGATGCAAGATGAGATGGATCAGAAGCTGGAACTCCGCCTAACAGCCCTCGAGCATGAGCGAGGTCCAGGACCTCTCAACCTGGTCACGACAACTGACACCCTACCATTCACTAGGGACATCCTTGAATTCAAGTTCCCAAAGGATTTCAAACAGCCCAGGATGTGACTCTATGATGGGACCACTGACCCGGTGGACTTCTTGAACGACTTCGGTTACTGGATGAATGTGAAGGATGCCGGAGATGCCATGAAATGTCGAGCTTTTCCTCTGCTCTTAGAAGGATCAGCTAAGGATTGGTTCAAGTCCTTGAAGCCGGACTCCATAGCTCATTTGACCTGCTCAAACAAAGCTTTGTGAACCAATTTCTATCTGCCTCAAAGAAGAGATACCCACCTAACTACCTCCTCAGCATCAGGCAGGGCCCTAAAGAGAAGTTGCGAGACTACATCAATCGTTTCAATCGAGAAGTAATTGGCATCCCTAGTTGCTCCAAAGATACGGCCTATACTGCCCTTCTAGCTAGATTTTGAAGAAGATCTTTTCTATTCCATATCAACAAGTTTCCACCTAAAAGTCATGAGAACCTGGTGTCTAAGGCGTATCGTCATGCCATAGCTGAGGAGATGACAAATGATACACTAGAAGGGAAGGATCAGTTGCAGCCTAGTGTAGGAGATAAACGGAGAGAAGGTCGGAGTGATGCACGTGATAAGCCAGACGATAAGAAAGGGAGATTTGAGAATTCTAGGCGAGGTGGGAGAGACCGAGATCGACCACAAAATCCATTTTGTCCACGGTTGAACAACTACACCCCGTTGAATACTAATCGAGAGGAGGTCTTCTTCAACATCCAAACTGAGTTGCCAAAACCCCGACCTTCGAGGTTTTCCAAAGGGCAAAAGGATCTGAATCGATATTGCATATATCACCGTGAGAACGGTCCTACGACGGACCAATGTTACGAACTCCAGGATAAGATTAAAGCACTAATTAGGCAAGGTCGTCTAAACCGATTCGTGGATGAAAAAAAGCAAGCAGAGCAACATGAAAACACACTAGACAAGCAATCATGTGCTACGAAAGACATCAATGTTATCTCAGGTGGTGCAACTCTAGCTGGGGACTCCAACAAGGCACGAAAGGAGTATGCATGATGTACCCAAGGTGGACTAGAGACACTCTCGATTGGTCCAGGCTACCAAACTCCGAAGTCACCCAAGCTCGGGTATTCCACGATCACCTTTAACAAGGAGGAGGAAAGAGGTGTAGTTCACCCACATGATGATCCATTCATAATCCAAGCTGAGATCTCAAATTGTTGTGTGAAACGGGTCTTCATTGACACAGGTAGTTCGGTCAATATCATCTTTACATTAGCTTTTGAACAGATGGAGATATCACGAGAAGAGCTCAAGCCATTGGTCACTCCCTTGCTCGGATTCACTAGGAACAACATCAATTCCATTGGAAGCGTTACACTACCTCTATCACTTGGAATGGCACCCCAACGAAAAACGATGTACACAACCTTTTTAATAGTTGAATGCCCGTCTGCTTATAATGTTATCTTAGGTCGGCCAGCCTTATGCTATCTCCGAGCCTTCATTGCCAGCCACATGCTCTTGATGAAATTCCCAGCCAAAGCTGGTGTGGGATATGTGAAAGGTGATCTACAAAAAGCTAGGGAGTGTTATGTCGTGGCATCCAAGCAGAAAGGGAAGAAAAAGATGGAGATGTACGCCATCAAACGAGATAGGATAGACCGTGGGGGTGAGATCAACCCACGAGAAGGTACAAGGAAAAGACAAGCAATGCCAAAAGGGGACTTAGAGAGCTACCTAATAGACATAAATAAAATAACAATACAAGATAAGAATTAAGAACAAAGAGGAGAAGGAAAAATTGCATCATCAACCCCTTGGTTCCTTGCCTCATGGCTCCCTAAGGTTCTCTCCAATTATATTGCCATTTTTCCTTTCCCTGGATGGCCTCTCGGCTCCCCAGCTGTTAAACTACTATCTATTTTGGTGCCAAAACTCTTACACAAATTCTGCACTCCTCTTCCATTGTGTTGGTCTCTATTTATAGAGGAGTGAGATCCTCTTGCAGCTGCTATTAAACCATTACCAACGTGGGTTATATCATTACATCAACATCTTTTTATTCCTTTTTCTTTTTGGCTGACCACAAATACCCATGCTTTCTTCACGTGTAAGCTGCAGCTCAACATTCTTTTTCATTATCTTTCTTCTTTTGGCAGCTGCCATCCCTCTTTCTTTTCTTTATGTTTCTCTGCTCATTACTTGTAGGCATATTGGCATTTGAATTTCATATCTTGTGTCAGCCAACAACATGCTTTATACTTCTTTTGCTGTGGTAAATCATGTGACTTTGCTGCTGCACACATGGTTGCTGTCCAAAGTTGCTGATTGCTATTTGTTTGGTTGGCTGCAATCATTCCTTTAGGTTGCTGGAAAAAGGAATTCTTCTTGAACCAGGTTTGGTGTAGGAAGGCCACAGGTTTTAATATGTATCCAATGGAGCTCAAATTTGGATATGTTATAATAGACACCCATTGGACCAACTTTCATGAAGACTGTATTCCCATCTGAGCAGTAAAACGTGCGTTTTGGGGCTTGCAAGTTGGCTTCCGAAAATGGACTGGAGTTTGGGCTTCATTTCTTTTCTCTCATTGGGCTGCTTGCAAAAAGAGACCTACCTAATAGAAAATTTAAATGAATTAGCCTTTATTTCAATGAAGTGCAAATGAATTCGTAAAATGCAAAGGAACATTCTAATTTGTTCAAAATTCATTGAAACAAAGTACTAACAAATATAGATTAGGGATAGAAATTGTAATAATTATGTGTTTATCAGCTTTCTTATGGAAACTTGGGGGACTCCTGGTGCCAATCTGTGACATGGGGAATATTAAAAATTATCTTGTAATTTAACATTGCTAGCTCGGCCAAATTATTAAAATACAACCCCCCACACAAAACTCTCTTGTCTGGGGACTTGGGGGACTTCTGTTTGTGAGGTAAAATACCTCTAGGCCGAGCTAGGCTACACCATGGTGTTAGTGGTCGACCTATGCCAGACCACGGTGTTAGTGGTTGAGCTATGCCAGACCACGGTGTTAGTGGTCGAGCTGTGCCAGACCACTGTGTTATTGGTCAAGCTGTGCCAGACCACGGTGTTATTGGTCGAGCTGGGCCAGTGGGGACTTGGGGGACTTCTGTTTGTGAGGTAAAATACATCTAGGCCAAGCTAGGCTACACCATGGTGTTAATGGTCGACCTATGCCAGACCACGGTGTTAGTGGTTGAGCTGTGCCAGACCACAGTGTTATTGGTTGATCTGGGCCAGATCACGGTCTTGGTGGTCGGGCTGGGCCAGACCACAGTGTTAGTGGTCAAGCTGTGCTAGACCACGGTGTTGGTGGTCGAGCTGGGCCAGACCACGGTGTTAGTGGTCGGGCTAGGCTCGAGTCTAGTCGCCATATAGTTTTCCACCCAGACCCATGTGGGCGTATGGGCCCATTGGTCCATAAGCTTGGGCCCGGTGCACATGAGGCTGACATCAACTTGGTTTACGTGGTGTTCACTCAAAGAACTTCTAGTCCTAAATAAGTTAGGATGTTACGAGATCACCAAGACGCCTATCTAAATGGAGTCCTAGTCCGAGGAGTGTTAGGCTGTTCTGGAGTCCTAGTTCGGGGAGAGCTGGTTCGCTCTGGAGTTCCACTCCGAGAAAGATTAGGTCGTTTGGGCTAATATACAAGGCTAAGGCCATCCTCCGTGAAAGGTACGCAATTCTAAGCACTAGAACGTATTGTGAAATTTTACTCTCAAACACTCGACTGACTTAAGCATTGGAGGGTCCTTGGCCGGCACCACATCGGTGTCACCCACTGAAGCTATCTTTTTTTACAGGTTCTGGAGGACAACTTGGTTGGTCACGCTAACCTAGTCCGGAAGAATTGCTCGACCTCGATCTCGAAGAGGTCATCTTCTGTTGAACCAATTTTAGGCATCAACATTTTCTTTAAATCTTAAAAATTTAAATGGATGTTTCCATGTTATGCAGCTGTTCACTATTACATATATATGGATGTTTATAGATCACGTGCCTAAAGGTAGGTTTACTTTTATGGATTCAGTTTTATATCATTTATGGAAGTGAGATTTGTTGTGAATTGAGCACAAACTCAACTCAACCTCCCCTAATGATCTTGTTGTTGATGGACTTTGTGACACACACAATGAATGGATGAATCACACACACACACACACTTGAGACAACAACCAAGCACAAAGTGACACAAGCATTTATAGAGGTTCAGCAAATGCCTACATCCTCTTGGTGATCCCCTTGAGAAATTCACTTCATGAAAGAATAAGTTACAACTTTGGTTTACAAAGAAACCCCCTTAGAACTCTATTCTCTCCCCAAGCTCTCTTTTCTCTCACACCCCTTGCTCAACACTTTGATGCACTTGTGAACACTCTCACAACCCTTGGTGTTTCCCTCCTTGGTGTCTAGACTCTCAAGACCCCAACTCAGCTCCTAGCTTGAACTGATTGCTCTCCCTCACGTTCTCCCTTGGTGAGTTAACCTCCTTTGAACACAATAGCTCCCAGCTACTTGACCACCTTGAGATTAACCACACCTTGTTTCCAGCTTCTGCTACTACATATTATACAACTTGTTTTCTCCTCTTGTGTTATCTTACTTCACCCCATTACCTACACAAGCCAATGGACAAGAGATAAGATATCAGCTTGTCCTCCACGTTCCTTCCTTTAGTCACCCACTTAGACTAGAGGTTAGAACAAGTAAGTAATATAATCCCACTTCAGCCACCTTCCACTAAACCAGAAAATGGAGAATGGATTCTTCAAAACAAGACAACCAATTGGCAATGAGTGCTCTCCCAACTATCCAGCAGGTAGTCCACCTTCTTTTAACTCAGAAGTGACCCATTAAGCCTCTGAAATCTTGTGGAAAGCGATAGCCCTTGAAAACATAGTTGAAAACACGTAGGAAAACGTCACAGCACGTCTGGGACGACTGGTCTCGGATACCTTGCGACCGGTCGCTCAGACCTTTTGGATACCAAACGACCGGTCGCAGATACCTTGCGACCGGTCGCTTCCTGCGAATTTTCCAGACTTCGAATCTGCTTCTAAACGACCGGTCGCCCAAACCTTGCGACCGGTCGCTCACTCCTTCGCTTGCATACTAAATGTGAGCCAATTTTACAACAAGATTGACCTCATTAACTTTGTTGCTGAAAAGGTGGCACGAGCACCAAAGTCGTGTGGGTATGTCACTTTCACCTCACTCACATTAGCTGTTATTCTCTTTGCATTGCGGTAGGTTTAAACTAGTTTGTGTGCCTTTGAACGAATTCCAAGAAATATTACGACAAAAAAAAAAAACCCTCACTCACAGCAAGCTAGGTAGATAAAAAGCTTTTATCTAAAAAAAGTGTTAAGAGATCCTTAATCCAGTTATAACTAAAAAAGGTGTTTTAACGCACGTTTATAGATCTTTAGGTACCATCCTACGCATGCTATCTTAAACTGTTGTTTCTCTTAAGGGACTTTAGTTTGAGTTCTCTTAGTTACAAGACAAGAAAAGAGTAAGGAACGTTTCCCCCTTAATCCCCCTCTCCCTATGGTCGAGCTGGATTAAATTCCCCTCGGGAGAAATTACTCCTTACCTTAAGTCTTACTTGTTTAGTATTTGTGCCCCTATTGAAGTATCGTTCGACTCCTTTAGAGGGAGTCTCACTCCCATTCTGCTTATTCTTCATAGAGGAATAAGTTTACTTGTTGTTTTAGGGGTACCGTACAAACAAGATAAGGAAACAACAAATACTAAGAAAATACTACTCCATTATTACGTTCGACTCCTTTCAAGGGGAGTCTCACTCTCGTACAGGTGGTTATTTAAAGGTTTGGTATTTCAGTGGTTAACGCTCTTTCTTCCGTTCGACTCTTGTAGGGGAGTCTCACTCTCTTTAAGGCTATTCAAAGAGTTACTCTTTCACTTCACTGGCTAATGGGAATACTACTACTTTATACCGCTCGGCTCCTGTAAAGGGGCGTCATCTGAAGTATGCTATTTTATGGGGCTTGGACCATCCTAGGGCGAGCGACAAGATCTATTGATCTATACCCATTACCTACTCTGTGATAGATCGAGCGTACTCTTCCATCTTGTATAGGTAGGTGTGACAGCACGCATTGGTCTATTTAGATTCTGTCGTGCTTCCAGCCGCTAATCAGGGGCTCCCGACAAGATTAAAATCTTTGAAACTGGAGAGTTATAACTTGACCCTTTTTCTTCTAGGAAGAGGAAAGCCCTTTCATTATGTGCTGAGTCCGGCAACCTTCGTAACAAACAACCTGGGATTGGCCAGATCTTGAACTTCTCAATCGGCTTTCTACGAACTCAAAATACCAAGTTTCCCCTCTCCTAGAGGATGGCAATTACAAAACTTTGACTACTCAACCGCTGTAGACTACTACATGATAAAAGCTTTGCTAAGGTTCTAATCAATAGACCTATATAAAACTTATACTACAAAAATACTACACAAAATAAAGTGGCTCAGCCAGGCAGAAACAAGTGAACCAGAATAAAGAAAAAACTGCTTCAAGCGCATCTGTACGTATAGTAGTACTTTAGAAAGTGCTAAAATATGAGAAGCTAGAATATGAGAATGAGAGAAGATAATTTTTCTGGTTTTTCAACTTGATTCAGTTTTCATTACTTACAACATATTTATACAAGTCCTACAACTACAAACAAGAAAACAAGGTTTCCATGAAACAAGGAAACAATGTTCCCATAAAACATGGAAATAATGTTCCCATAAAACAAGGAAACATGGCTTTAGCTAACACTCCCCCTCAAGTTGGTCATTGGTGCATAGATGTCATCAATGACCAACTTGCCAAGAGAGAGACTGTCGTTATTAATATTTCCGCATCAAGCTTCTTCTTAATAGAATGTCGATCCACTTCAACATGCCCCCTCACGTGGGACCACTGCATAGTGGGCCACACGTGGAGCAAAGGCCACATCGAAGATAATCATTTCGGTCTGTCGGTGGCAACACCAAATTCAAGTGCAGCCGGTTGGTCGGTAGATCACATAAACCCTGTGAACACGGCAAGGACACAGAAACCCTGTGAACACGGCAAAGGACACAGAAACCCTGTGAACACGGCAAAGGATGGTAAGGCATGGTAAGGTAAAGCCAAACCCTAAAAAATAAGGTATGGCAAGATAAAGGCAAAGGCAACCAAACCCTAAAAAATAGGATAAGGCAATGTAAGGGAAATCATGGTAAGGCATGGCAAGGTAAAGCCAAACCCTAAAAAAATAGGGTAAGGCAAGGCAAAGGCATGAGCAACAATATTGGCACCATAACACGCAGGAGCAACAATATTGGTACCAACAAGAGCAATACAAGGCACTAGCACCAACAAGAGTAATACAAGGTACTGGCACCAGCAAGGGCAACAAGGCTTGGACATAATAGGCATCATCAACAGCAATACAAGGCACTGGCAGCAGCAACAGCAGAGACAACTTCTCTTCACTCCCCCTCTCCCCCTGAAGAGAAGGGGTCGATGAAGCCATATGATCAGTGGCACTGGCACCAGTGAGAGAAATCTAAGACACTGGCACCAGCAAGATCAATATAACTGTCCCCAGCAACACTGTCCCCAGCAAGAGTCATAACAGGTAGGAGCAACAACACTGTTAACAGCAAAGGGACACAAAAGGTAGGAGGTGGCACCAGCAAAGGATATAGTAGGCAGCAGCAACAATACTAGCAGCGTCACAAATACTTCCATTATTGCAGACGCAACTTCTCTTCACTCCTCCTCTCCCCCTGAAGAGAAGGGGTTGTCAGAACCATAAAAGCAGTGGCACTTAAGAAACAGAAGCTGACTGAAGCTCATATGTAGAAGAATCAGTCATGGTAGATAGGTAACTGAATTGCAGCAGAATAGATGAGCAGTAGTGTCACTCCCCCTCAAATCCGACGATGTATGAGAGTCGAGATTTGGAGAAACCAACACCGAAAAATAAAGTTGCAGCACCCAAATAAAGTTGCATCTATCTCCCCCTCAAATCTGACACTGGTAGAGGGTCGAGATTTGGAAGAAGAGAAATTGAAATAATAGTAAAGAGACTCAAACATGCCAGTCTCGTGGCAGAAACAAATGCAAGATGGGAAGGTGGTAGTATGCGGCTGTCCCATGAAGAAAAAACTTCAACAATGGAGAATAGTAAAGGAGGAAACCCAGCAAATCATGAACATAGACAAAGATAAGATGCTCAAACGGGAATTAGAGCAAAGTACACTGAAAGAAAAAGGAAACCCATCAAGTGTGGAATAGGAATAGATAGAGTGCCCATCAAAGGGAAGCAATATTATATAAGGGAGTTGTGAAAGATAATGCAGTGAGAGAACAACAAAATGGAAAAAGTTGGTAAAAGAAAGATGAGAAATAGAGAGGTCATGAAAAGAGTTCGGCTGCATAGCAGTAGAGGAAACCACACATCGGTAGATCAAAGAGGAAGAAACTAAAAATAAAGCATGGGAAATGCATGTGACAATTTTAAAAAATGAAATTAGTGGGCAGACAAGGAAGTGGAATATTGGGGTGCAGACAAGACACCCATCACGTGGGCAGCAGAGGAAAAAAAAAAAAAAAGGAAGAGCTCAAGAGAGAGAGAGAGCTAAAATGGCAAATTTTAAAAAGAGACTAGTGGAAGAAAAAAGGAGGTGGTGGAACCGAAAAGTAAGGGGAGAAAAATGATGCTGTGATTGAAAGATAAAAGGAAGAGAAAGAAAGGCTCAGGCACCAAAGCCATAAACAAATAAGCACAAAGAAAACACAGAGATGTTTGAAAGGGAGCTCAAGAGAGCAAATAGAAAGAGAGCTAGGTCATTGGAAAAAGAAAAAAAAAGGAAAAACAAAGGAGTGACCCACCGAAAAGAGAGATAGGAGTGGGGTTAGTGGTGTTGCATGAGAACGAAGAGATGAGGAGAAAACACCCTTCACGTGGGTAACACAGAGAAAAGTGAAAAGCAACAAGGGAGAAGAAATATACCAGAAAAAAAATGGTATGGAAATAGAGTGGAAGAAATAATTTAAGGAAATAAAGGGGAATAAAATAAGAAGTATGGGATAGGTGGTGAGAAAAGAAACCATAAAAAGAGAATAAGAATAAGAAAACACAAGATGTTGGCGTCAGAGAGAGAAGTAGTCATATTGGAAAGGGAAAAAGGTAGACAAGATAGAAATAAGACAAGAAAAGAAGAGCAAATTGGAAGAAGAGAGGATAAGAAAAAATAATTAAAGAGGGACAAGTAAAAGAGAGAAAACGCACGCTTAAGCATGGGAAATGGAGCATGTTGCAAATTTTAAAAAGAGCGGAAGAAAAGAAGTGGCTCGAAAAAAAGAATAAAGAGAAGTGGTTTCATAGGTGTACAGAGACCAGAAATGAAAGAGAACAAAATAGAGAGAAGAAACCGGAAGGTCAGCTCATAGGAAAAATAGAAAGAGAAGAAAGGAAAACCAGACTGTCACATAGAGAGCAAACAGGGAAGAGAAATCCCAATGAAAGAAACTCAAAACACAGAGAAGAGCTCATACGGGAGCTAAACAAAGAGAGGTTGCTCAAAACGTAGAAATGAAGGGGCTGCTTGGTGTCAGCAGATAAGTGGCCAATCGAACCAAAAGAAGGATAGATGGCGGCTGTGCAAGGCAACAGCAGCAGTGTAGCTCGATAGGGACAAAGACAAAGGTCGGCTGGAGAAGGCTCGGCGAGCGGTGACGAGGCTCGCGGAGGAAAGTGACGGCTCGGTGAGCGGTGACGAGGCTCACGGAGGAAAGAGATCAGGCCCTCAATGGCCAAGGGACGTGTTGCCCATACATTTAAAAGAGAGGCTTGGCTGTGAACGCAAGATACTGAAAAAAAAACATGGGCTCAATCTGATTTTAACAGAAAGCAAGCTCATAGAGAGATGAAAAGTAAGAGAAAATGGCAGTGGCAGGCATAGGTAGAGAAAAGAAAGGTAATGACAAACTGAACATCAACAAGGTAAGGACAGAGACAAGAGTAAAATTGCAGAAAGGTGCGTCTATGGCGAAGGCAGAAGAAATATATGTTGATTACAGAGGAAAGAGAAACAAGAGAATTTACAGGAATATGAACGAACGCCAACGACTCTCAATTTGGCAGAGGATCTTAAGAATTAGCCATTAGGCTCTGATACCATGCTAAAATATGAGAAGCTAGAATATGAGAATGAGAGAAGATAATTTTTCTGGTTTTTCAACTTGATTCAGTTTTCATTACTTACAACATATTTATACAAGTCCTACAACTACAAACAAGAAAACAAGGTTTCCATGAAACAAGGAAACAATGTTCCCATAAAACATGGAAATAATGTTCCCATAAAACAAGGAAACATGGCTTTAGCTAACAGAAAGCACATCTACCGGCACGTAAAGAAATAAAAGAAAGCTATTGGAATCTTGATAATTGAACGAAGAAGCTTAGAAATTTCGATGAACGCCCAGAAATGAAGCAAAATCCCTTGTATTAGACCATATCTCCGGAAATTGCTTTATTATTCTATCGATCTGGGCTGTCCAATCCGTTTCATTCAAATCCTCTTCATATGTTTTTGGCTCTATAAACGAAAACACTTTCAAGTAACACCTCTACTGTTCTGTACACTTCTATAGTTATACTCATGAATCTATAAACTGAACATAGGGATTGCCCTCCCCGGTGAAACAAGAAGCATCTTGCTCTACGTTTAGGTAGCTCATGGTTAAGTGAAGTGCGACTAGCCAAGCTTGGTTTAACAGACAAAGCACCTTTCTTATTGTACCTCCATAAGGATGTATTGTAGGTAGCAACGCCAGACCGAGCTGTTGAGTGAACTCTTTGAATAACAGACTCGCGGGGTGCTTGCCTAGTAGTGAAAACCCTCAAAACAGCATATTTCATCAACTGCTTACCCAGATATCTGCGTATCCGCATAAGGGGAAAGCTATAGTAATCCTTCCCTTACTCAAGTACTTCCCATCTGCTGAATATAAAATATCCGTAAAGTGAACATGTTCTTATTTGAATTCCAGGGTCTTTTTTTATTCGGAATGCCCGAGTAGTTGAAATTTGTGGGTAATAGCATATTACCTTAAAGCATTTTGTAATGGATTAGCGACCAGCAGGCGCTGAAGTACTTGCTTCAAAGTCTTTCTTGGATATTTCTCTATTTAGTATCTCCCTTTAGATTCTTTGTGAATTGATTGTCCAGTCTCATCCTGAGGAAGGAAAGGAGAGTTTAAGGTCTAGTAAATCTGGATAAAGAGAAACTAGTAACTCTAACATTAGTAGTTGAAGAAAGATCTGCAAGAGAGTGAGGCTCCCCGACAGAAGCCGAACGGTATTTCAATAGGTCAATGAAGACAAACAAGTAGGCTGCCCTGAGCGGAGCGAGCTCCTTTACAACAACATATATAATCTAGGTAGGTTTACTATAAAAAGCATCCTTCTATGAAGAATCCCCTCCGTAAGAGAGTGAGGCTCCCTTACAGGAGTCGAACGGTACTTCAAAAGAAGGAAGGGCAAACAAGTCGGGCTGGCTGGTTGTCTAAGTGAAGCGAGTCGGTATCAGCCTAGAGAGAAAGAGAAATTAGTAACTCTAACATTAGCAGTTGAAGAAAGATCTGCAAGAGAGTGATGCTCCCCGACAGGAGCCGAACGGTATTTCAATAGGTCAATGAAGACAAACAAGTAGGCTGCCCCGAGCGGAGCGAGCTCCTTTACAACAACATATATAATCTAGGTAGGTTTACTATAAAAGCATCCTTCTATGAAGAATCCCCTCCGTAAGAGAGGGAGGCTCCCCTACAGGAGCCGAACGTTCCTTCATAAGTGGATGGGGATTAGTAGGAAGGTATCCCCCAATCCCAAAAACAAATAAAAAAATTATATCCTCTTTTTAGTTGGGAGAGAACGAATGCACACAAGGCGTCCTCCCCGAAGCCCAAAAAGCGTAGAGAGGAAGGACGCCTAAGCGGGAGTGAGTGAAAGACCCAATGTGTATGGCCGTTGTCCAATGGAATCCTAAACCTTTTAATCCCCTGAAAGATAGTGAGGCTCCCCTTTACAGGAGCCGAACGGTATAAAATAGTAGTATTCCCATTATTGGATGTTATGAGGGCCTTTCTGAAAGATATTTTAGCACGGAGCTTTTTATTGAAGGCATGACATAGACAGAAGAACGAAATCATAGAAAAAGTCATTGATAAAAAAATCAATTGTAACCACAATTTCTCGACTATTCTTTCGTCCGATGTGCATATCATATGTTTATGACTTTAATCTATATATATAAAGCAAAAGGTAGAGAATGGTGAAACATTCAAAATACCAGAAAATGCCATTGGTTAATACAAACATTAAGAATTGAAATTATTAATTAAATGATGATAATATGGTAAATTCACACTTTTCATATTAAAAAAAATTAAAATTAAAAGAAAATTCAGATAATGGATCCTATTTTTATGGAACACAACTACCCATTCTCTTTTTTAATTCTAAAATAAATTTAAATTTTTTTTAAAAAAGCCTCTCGCAAGCGCGGAAGCGCATGCGGAGAGGCTAGTTATTAATTAATTATAAAATTTATATTTATAATTCTAATTATGATTAATTGAGCCGTGAGCAGCGCATATGTTTCTCTTTATTTAATTGATTTAATACGTTCTCATGTTAAAGATTGGCATCGATCATTTGCATGCATGTGTGTGTAGTGTGTACGTCATATTAATTCTTAATCTCCTATTATTAAGAGTAATTGAGTGATATTATACTATTTTCTCTCTTGTTGTCGTGGTGCCTAGCCAAGAGGGTCAACTATCTTGCTGACCCGTTGACCGCCGCCTCACTTCATCGTCTGCATCACAACCTTGTAGTTAATTAGCATGTGATAATTAATCAATCACTATATATATTAGGACCGCATAATTAATTAATATTATATTTATTCAATTTGTATACACAACGTGGCCCTCTCCATGACTTCAAATTTTGCTTGGGATTTATACCATAAATGTTCTGCCTATACTCGGAGAATATTTGACATACCAATTTATAATTTTAAAGTTTTGTGGACGATTGTTAATAAATGTGTACATACGTTTTTATTTTTTCATGAAAAACGTTGCTCTTATAATGCGTCGGACAAAACTATCTCACACACATTAATGGTTATCAATCGTTCATTAATTGTATATAGTGGCGGATCTATTAAGTCACAAGGAGGTGCAGTTGCACCTCCCCGCAAAGAGGCTTTCCTGCTTTGGTAGTGAAAAATTGCATCTATTATGACAAGACTCCTTCAGATGTGTGTCTAGTTAGAATTGCATACTTCTTTTTCTGGCACAGAGACGCTACGCAAGGAAGAAGATGCGCGAGGAAGAGGATGCGCGAGGAAGAAGATGCACCAAGAAGAAGATGTGTGCTGTTTATTTTGGGTTTCTCATTAAAACGATGTCGTCTTAGTATATGAGTTTCGTTTAAAATGAAATGATGCGTTTGCTCAAACCTTCTTAGGAAATAAAAAAGACATGTTTGGTGGAATAGTCACCGAATTAAAAAAAAATAAAGAATGGAACGATGGATGCTCTCCATCCCTTCCTTTCAAGTCATGTCATCATGAGCAATAGTACTCTCTCATAATCATATTATTAGGTTTTGTTATTTTAAATGCAATGGTGTCTTTTGTTTGTAGTAAAACCTTTATTAATTTTTTTAGAACATTTTCGTTATTCGATATTACATTAGCCTAGCCTAATATGAAAACTTAAAGGTATTAAAAAATAAATTCATGTTATGAAAGGGTTACGCCTCAATATCTCAAGGCTTACAGCTGACCTTAAGCCACCGAAAGGGTATCGCCCTTAAAATTTTTGGTAGGAACTAGGAGTCTGAGGCTTGTGGAAGGGTACAAATGAAGGCTATGTACATGTAGCTACGAATTTTGGATGGTATTAGTTGGTAATTTTTGTTTTTTTTTTAGCTTTTAGCCTTTTAAATTTTGCCCCTTTTTCAAAAATTTCCTGAGTCTGCCAGTGATCGTATATAATGAAAATCAATATATGCTAATGGGTTCCACCACGGTGGTGGTGGATTCTCCCTCTTCTCATGACACCCAAGATCGAACTCAATGAAATTTTCTTTTCTCCAATATAAACAAACAAACAAAATCAATATATGAAAAAAGTGTTATGTGGAGCATGATTGGGTCTCAACTACAAAGATTTGATTTGAGAGCATACCACTCCCAGAGAGACAATGAGACATGAAAAACAGGAGTTGAGGGTGATGAGGGCAAAGGGCCAAAGGTCCCACCTAGCCAAGGTGACCTAGTCCCTCCCAAGGGGATGCATTTTGTAACACGTCCAGCCGGTTATCACTCAGGAAATGAATGCAAATCTCACCGCACCTTTCACTGAAGATGAAATCCTTGCTGCTTCTAAACAATTGGGAGCCCTCAAAGCCCCAGGCCCAGACGGTTTTCCAAGTACTTTTTACCACAGATTCTGGAGTACAATGAAGAAAGAAGTGATTGGAACAGCAAAGGATATGTATAACGGGCTCTCCAATCTTCAAGATTTAAATCAAACCCACATCACTTTGATTCCTAAGGTGGCTGCCCCCGACAAAGCAAACCAGTTCAGACCAATTAGTCTCTGTAACAGTTCTTATAAGATTCTCTCCAAGATCTTAGCCAATCGTCTCAAGTCCATTCTACCTTTGGTTATTTCTGAGAACCAAAACGCATTTTTACAGGAAAGACAAATACAAGATAATATCATTCTGGCTCATGAGACTTTCCATCACCTCAGAAACAAAAAAAAAAGGCAAGTGCTTCGAAGCGGGTCTTAAGATGGATATGAGCAAGGCCTTTGATCGTGTTGAATGGGACTTTTTGAGATCGGCAATGTCAAAGTTGGGTTTTGCTGACTTCTGGATTCGCCTAGTCATGGGATGTATAACTTCTGTCTCATTCTCTGTCCTCCTAAATGGTAAGCCTGGAAAGTCTTTCACTCCTACTCGAGGAATCAGACAAGGTGATCCTCTCTCACCATACCTTTTCTTAATCATGTGTGAGATACTTTCTATTAACCTAAACAGGTGCCTTGAAACTGGTTATATCCGAGGTGTAAAAATTGCTAGATCTGGTCCCCCCTCTCGCATATCTTCTTTGCAGATGATTCACTTCTCTTCTTCCGAGCAGAGAGGATGAACTGTATTCGCCTCAAGGAAGTCTTGGACAGATACTGCTGTGCTTCAGGCCAACTAATTAACCTCGAGAAGTCAAATCTTTTTTTCAGTTCAAACACACCTGACGATCACAAAGCCAGCATTTGTCATCTGTTAGGAATTGGAGGAGCCGACAATCCCGGTACTTATCTCGGCCTACCTATGTTATGGGGCAGATCAAAAAAATTGACCTTATCTTTTATTCGAGAAAGAATTCAAAAGAAGATAATGGGGTGGAAGGAAAGTACTCTCTCCATTGCCGGTAAAGAAACCCTCCTTAAAGCTGTGGCAACGGCTATCCCCACATATTCTATGATGTGTTTCAGATTCCCCACAACTCTCTGCAAAGATATTAACAGTGATATGGCAAAATTTTGGTGGCATAACTCCCAATCCGATACTGGAATTCATTGGAAATCTTGGAAGCACTTGTGCCAAAGTAAGCAACAGGGTGGCTTGGGTTTCAGAGATCTAGCAGATTTCAACTTGGCTTTGCTAGGTAAACAGAGTTGGCGAATTTTGAATAATCCAAATGCTTACTGGGTGCGAGTTTTAAAGGGCCGCTACTTTCCATCAGAAGACTTCTTGCAAGCCAAGGTTGGCCATCGAGCTTCGTGGGCTTGGGCAAGCTTAATTGCTGGTCGTGATTTTCTAATCTCCAATGCAAGAAAACAGATCTTCAGTGGAAATGATACATGCATATGGAATGATCGATGGCTCCCCCTTCCACACGTGGGTTTTATCCAGGCCACATGCCAAATTCCTGATACTGCTCCCCGGTTAGTTTGTGATATCATGGATTCTCACAATCGTGCTTGGAACCTTGATGATATTAGACCCTTCATTGATCAAAACACTTTCGAGGCAATCAAGAAAATCCCAATTGGTGCTACATCTTCGGCTGACCGTTTCGTTTGGCCTTGGAGTAGTGATGGTCACTACTCTGTTAAATCTGGATACCATTACCTGCACTCTGAGACAATGGCTACCTCCACCCTTCTAGCTAAATCCTCCCACCGTGTGCACTCTTTGGTGTGGAAAGGGATTTGGAAAATTAAAACCCTGCCAAAAATCAAATTCTTCTGCTGGCGTCTCCTCAACAAATCCATATCCACTAAGCTTTCTCTCTACATAAAACGAATCTCGGCCTCTCCAATCTGCCCAATTTGTGATTTGGAAGATGAATCAATTGAGCACATGATTTTATTATGCCCCTGGGCTCAAGCTGTGTGGTTCGGTTCCCCTTTAAACTATGTTATCAACGGACAAAGCATCACCACTTTTGACAAGTGGATCCAAAGTTTACTGGAAAATCGTGGCTCTTTCAATAACTCTGCTCGGTTCTTATCTATGGTTTGCTTCATTATATGGGAAATTTGGAAGGCCCGTTGCACCTTCATTTTTGAAAGCAAACCTTTGGATCCTATCAGAACTATCACTGCTGCTGTCACTGCTGCTCAGGACTTTAAGTCTACCACCAACAATCATCCCCAGCATGATTCCCATATCTCTCCCCCCTGTAACTTCATTGGAAACAATCTGTCTCCAATCACAAACCACACCAAAATTAGTTTTGATGGAGCCTGGCTTGCTGTCTCGTGCTCAGCGGGTCTTGGAGTGATCAGAAAGACTGCTGATGGCCATTTTGGAGGAGGACTTGCAGAGAAGAAAAAGGTATGCTCTGCTCTATGCGCTGAAGCAGAGGCGGCCCTGCTTGGTATTTCAATGGCTCGGGACTTGGGAGATCGTAAAGTCATTTTTGAATCTGACTCCCAAATCTTGATCAATAGTATTAAAGGTAATATGGGCAGCGGCGCTTGGACCATCCTCCCACTTATCAGGGAAATCAGGAGAAGATCATCCCTCTTTGATACTGTGGAGTGGCGATGGATCCCACGTAACCAAAATCAAGCAGCTCACATGGCTGCGAAGATTGGATTGCAGACGGTGGGTGTTATACACTGGACTGATTGTCCACCACCTTCTATTGTTCGGGTTCTAACTTCTGACGGCCTTCCTGGGCCACCAATGTAATTTCTTGTTTTCATTTTCCAAGTCTAGGTCTGGGAACTTCTTTTTTGCACCAAGCTGGTTATGGCTTAGGTGTGTTCCTTCTCCTGTTGTTTCCTTGTCTTTGCCTTGCCTTTTGGCTTAATGAAGTATCTTCTCGATCAAAAAAAAAAAAGACCAAATCAAATTCAATCCCGATTCAACACTGTACGTACGTACAGCCCGATACAGCCCCCTTTTTCTCTTTTTTCCTTTTTCTTTTCTTAATTATAAATTTTATTTGTTTGAAGCTAATCCACTAACCCATTTCAACCCAGCAAACAGTATTTTCTATTACCATGGATCCATTAAAAAAAAATAGAAAAACAAAAAACCATGATGCCCTTGGAAAGTTCTTATCTCTTTTAATATTCTAGAAACTTGGGATCAAAATGAAAAGTGTAAAGCTTGCACTTGCTATAACATTTGAATATCTTACCCATGGCTAATGGTCTTTTTACATGATCATATAAAAATTTACAACCAATTGAAAAGGAAAAATTAGGAACCAAGTTGAAGGGTGAGTCTGATCATGGCCTAACACTGCCGAATCATATGCTATACAAGGTTTACTTTTGATATTGTGGTTAAGGCTTTGAGGAACTTAACATTATTTTGATCCAAAAAAAATAATAATTAGAACTTAACATTAGGAAAGTGAAAGGAGATTATTGCTTAAAACTATCCTTCTCACCGTAACAATGCACAAGATTTGTGGGGATTTCCTGTCATGGATGTGAAAATGAGTTTATAAACTTCAATTTTATATTAAAAATCTTGACCATATATTAGCTTGACCTACTCCTAAATATGTGTTGCAAATTCTTAGAGTGATAACACAAAATAGAATAGTTGATGGTGTTCAACCAACAAAATAGTTGGATGAGATGGTAAATGATCATCTTTTAGTTTTAATGGTCCTTGAATTTTGACTCAATTTTCAAAATCGTTCCCGTGGTCCTTCAATTTTAATTTCCTTAGGAAAAATGGTTCTACTGTTAATTTTGTTAACTTTTTCTGTTATTTGAGAGTGTGCATGGCACATAATGTACTGTTAAAGGTCAAAATCGAAAATTGCCCTCTCTCTTCCATTAAAGCGCAGATATAAAAATGATAATAATAATAAATAAATAAATAAATAATTGCTAAGACATGCTCTCCTTTCATGGTGGATGTGGTTTTTTCTTAAATAATTGTTAATTGACAAGACGAGCAGTGGGTTGTTATGGGGAGATTGAGAGCCAATATCCGAGAGACAAGATCAAGACTATTGTAAATGCATGAGTTGGTGGATGATCACCATACCTCTTAGCATTCACCATTTCTAATTCTATGTAACCTATACACTAAATCGACTCGGATCAGGTGAGAACACTAAAATGGGAACCTTATATGAGAATTAATATCAGCCATCCAAATTATCTGAACGGCTAAAAAGAAAAAGCAAGCTTACAATACAAATGGGTACGCTGCACTTCCCCTTAGCCCCTGTGTCCTTGTGCGCGTTCTCAATCCCGCCTTTCTTTCTAATCGCGCCTTTCTTTTTCCTCGTTTCTTGTTCCCAGATTCTTCTCTGAATAACATTTCCTATTTTCCTTGGTCAAAATCGACACCTTTCTCCTCAGAACACCCTCTCTTTCTCTGCCCTCTCAGTTTCCCTCATCTCGATCTGCATCTCTGTCTTGCTCTCTCAGCTTCTCTTTTAGTATATCATTCATTTTTATGCAGACCTTATACAAATAAAACCCCCTTTGTCTCTTACTTCCCTTTCTTATTCTCTCTCTGCCCAAATACAAATACAACTCTATCTTTGGAATTCTCGCGGTCTTAGAGACAGAGTGCTCGTTTGCAAAGTCCAGATCATCGTCGTCAGCCTCATCCAGCAGTTCTATGTACAATGATGTTACTCTCGCATGTTTCCACTGAAGGCGTCCAAAGAAAAGCTTGGCTAGTGGAGCTGAAATTCCAAGAGAGGACGTTGTGGATTTGGGTATGGTTGCCAGTGGAAGCTGAGAATCCGACGAACATGTACTCTTTGAGAAAGGGTGAGAGATCAAGAGGGCCAGAGAAGATCGGCTTTGATGGAGGAGGGTCATTGCTGCCGCCGTCTGATCCTAAATGAATTTCCATCCAACGACGTGAGCCGTCGTAGCCAATCCAAGCTCAGTGGGCTGAACGATCGTTGAGAAAGACACCAACATCGGAAGCGTTGATTGTTTTGGTGGAGACGATGGCCTTGCTCTCAATTCTTCGTTCATGGTATGGGCTTTTTCTTTTAATTTCTTGGTTTATGTATTTAGGAAATATTTTTTATTCAATTTGGTTTGATGGAATTGTTGGTAATCATAAGGAATTGAAAGGGGTTTTGTTTTGTGTCTGTCATTTTTTTTTTGGGGGGTTTATGTATATAGACAAAGTTTTTAATTAGTTTTTCGCGTGATGGGTATGATGGAATTGTTGGTTTTTATAAATTGAAATGGGGTTTTAGTTTTGTGGCAATTAAAGGGAGCTTTTGTTTCTGGGTACCCTCAATTTTATCTTCAATGGTAAACATAATTTGGGACATGATGGAATGCTAAATGCTTTTTATATCCGTCGAGCCAGAGTTTGCATCTGAAACATTCAGTCTTCTACAGAAGAATGAAAGAAACCTGGTTACATTCTGCTCAATTTATGAATTTTCTTAATTTATTATGGAGAATTGACTCTGGGAAGGTCATGAAATGACATCTGAAGATGTACTTCTGAATGCGTAAGATGAATACTGCTTGCTTATTTTATCATATGCCTTGCAGATTTTAAATGTAATGTATCTTTCAATCTACAAAAGCAGATTGCTATTTAATAGACCTTTTAGCTCTTAATGAGTCAATCTTTTGGTTACATGTGTCTTGGCTGCAGGGAGTGGATCTACAGAAACAAGGGAGGTGGATATGGAGGCAGAAGGATCAGCAGAAGTAGAGGTGGAGGTGGAGGTAAAGGTTTTGACTGAGTCACAGAAGCCATCTCGTTGTGAGGATGATTCAGGACCTTGATAAACCACCTCTTACGTGAGAAACTTTTTTCTATCCTGGCATCATTGTGTATCATACTTGTTGCATATTTCAGGCTGTCTATGGGGATAATGGGTCATTTATGTATCATCAGGGATATGGTTATACACCCTACGACACATATGCCACATCTCTGTTAAATTTACTTTTGAATGTCAATGTCCCTTCCAATTTTGTTTAAAATCAGGACCTTGAGAAACCACCTCTTACGTGAGAAACTTTTTTCTTATCCTGACATCATTGTGTATCATGTTTGTTGCATATTTCAGGCTGTCTATGGGGATAATGGGTCATTTATGTATCATCATGGATATGGTTATGCACCATACGACACATATGCCACATCTCTGTTAAATTTACTTTTGAATGTCAATGTCCCTTCCAATTTTGTTTAAAATTCAGGACCTTGAGAAACCACCTCTTACGTGAGAAACTTTTTTCTATCTTGACATCATTGTGTATCATGTTTGTTGCATATTTCAGGCTGTCTATGGGGATAATGGGTCCTTTATGTATCATCATGGATATGGTTATGCACCCCACGACACATATGCCACATCTCTGTTAAATTTACTTTTGAATGTCAATGTCTCTTCCAATTTTGTTTAAAATTCAGGACCTTGAGAAACCACCTCTTACGTGAGAAACTTTTTTCTATCTTGACATCATTGTGTATCATGTTTGTTGCATATTTCAGGCTGTCTATGGGGATAATGGGTCATTTATGTATCATCATGGATATGGTTATGCACCATACGACACATATGCCACATCTCTGTTAAATTTACTTTTGAATGTCAATGTCCCTTCCAATTTTGTTTAAAATTCAGGACCTTGAGAAACCACCTCTTACGTGAGAAACTTTTTTCTATCTTGACATCATTGTGTATCATGTTTGTTGCATATTTTAGGCTGTCTATGGGGATAATGGGTCATTTATGTATCATCATGGATATGATTATGCACCCGACAACACATATGCCACATCTCTGTTAAATTTACTTTTGAATGTCAATGTCCCTTCCAATTTTGTTTCAAATTCAGGACCTTGAGAAACCACCTCTTACGTGAGAAACTTTTTTCTATCCTGACATCATTGTGTATCATGTTTGTTGCATATTTCAGGCTGTCTATGGGGATAATGGGTCATTTATGTATCATTTCAAGCTGTATATGGGGTAACTTTACATCATCTTTCTTTCTTTTTTCATATTCCTCACCCCTCTGCCTCCCCTTTTATTCAAAACAAGGGCAACCATTATCCCATTTCCACCTCTCACAACTAGAGTTAAGCTAAAGCACAAGGGAATTTTGTAGGGAGATATATTTAATATGTGCAGCATATTTTAATTTCAGCTATTTAATTTGGAAATTTTAGGAGCTTAGTTTGATTTGTATTGTATTTATTTAAATTGTGCAGCCTTGGTTTAAAGATTTGGTTGCCTTTGAGATTGGAAGAGGATTGATTTCATGATTGCTATGAAAGTAATCAAATATAGGAAAATTAAAAAAAAATTACTTCAACGCGTTTGGTACTTCTGCATTTTTTGTTGAGTATTCCTCTAAATGTTAAATTGAGACTTTTTTTGGGTTTAATATTGGAATTTTAGCAGCTTGGTTTTATTTTTTTTTATGTTCATTTAATTTGTGCAGGCCCTTGTTTAAAGCTTTGGTTCCCTTGACAATTCAAATATGAAGAGTCGTTCCCAAGAACTTATAGTAATTTTACATATATTTTTATAATTTTTTAAAATTATTAATTTTACAAATAATAGATAAATGACACAAGTCTTAATTGCAACGCTGAATCATTAATTGTTTGCTATCAAAAAATCTTTTGTAAACGCTTCAAAAGGATTCACTAGAGCTTCAACATCGCCTCTTTTACTATTCACTAAAGCTTCATGTTTTAATATGAACTCAAAAGACATGGAAAGTGTATTTTTCTGCTATTTAATGAATTATTATGATTTTTGGAAGAGTGTGTCATGAGTGCTTCTGACAAGTGTCATTTCGCGTAGCGCCGCGTGTCATCAGAGTTTCATTTTGTGTTTGTTTATCTTTAAAAATTCACAAACAATTAATGAAAAATTGAAAAAATACATCCTTAATTTCTCCAAATTCCATGCAACATTATCTACGATTATGATTTGGAAAATTTGAATTAATAGTTGGAGGAAGAGTTAAACTTGGTCTGTAGTTAGTATAGAAACAAACTTGAGTTTGAGAAATTATTTGAATTTTTTTATATCTCATAATAAATCTGAAAAATTCACCAAAAAAATACGCTGAACTCCTTGTGACATTTCCAATATCTTTTAAAACTTAAAATATAATTTTGACTAAGAGAAAAATTCAAATAATTTTACAAAGTCAAACTTGTTTCCATACTAACAATAACACTAAGTTGAAGATCACTAGTTTTCATCACAACAATTGTTCCTCCAATTATTACTTCAAATTTTTCCAAATTAATTTTGATTTTTGAGTATCATAATCGAAGATAATGTCGCAAGGAATTTGTAGAAATTTTCGGTGTATTTTTCTGATTTTTTAAATATTTTTTGCAATTTTTTAAAGATAAGCTCACAAAAATGATAACATTAATGACACGTGGTGCTATGAGATACTGACACCTGCTGGAAAAGCTGACAACATACCCATCAGGGGATGCCATGTGTCATTCTCTTCCATTTATTACTATTTTCCAACATTTTGACTTCCAAAAATCATAATAAAATCATAATAAATCTGAAAAATTCCTCGAAAAATACCAAGGACACCTTGCGAAATTTGCAACATCTTTTGAGACTGAAAATATAATTTTGACTAAGAGAAAAAATCAAACAATTTCACAAAGTCAAGTTTGCTTCCATACTACAACTCTTCCTTCAATTATTCCTTCAAATTTCCCATAGTCAAATTTTGATTTTCAAGTATCAGAGTCGAAGATAATGTCGCAAGGAATTTATAGAAATGTTCGGTGTATTTTTCTGATTTTTAAATTATTTTTGTGAATTTTTAAAGATAAACTCACAAAAATAAATCATGAATAACACATGGAGCTATGAGATATTGACACCCGCTGAAAAAGCTGACTAAGCACCCATCAGCCGCTGCCATGTGTCATTATCTTCCATTTATTACTATTTTCCAATCTTTTGACTTCTAAAAATCATAATAAATTGATAATAAATCTGAAAAATTCACCAAAAAATACCCCGGCCTCCTTGCGACATTTCCAACATCTTTTGAGACCTAAAATATAATTTTGACTAAGAGAAAAATTCAAATAATTTCACAAAGTCAAGTTCGCTTCCATACTAACAAAAACACTAAGTTGAAGATAACTAGTCTTTATCACTACAACTCTTCCTCTAATTATTCATTCAAATTTCTCAAAGTCAAATTTTGATTTTCGAGTATCATAGTCGAAGATAATGTCGCAAGGAATTTGTAGAAATTTTCGGTGTATTTTTCTGATTTTTTAATTATTTTTTGTGAATTTTTTAAGATAAACTCACAAAAATGAAATATGAATGACACATGGAGCTATGAGATACTGACACCTGCTGGAAAAGCTGACGACGCACCCTTCAGCCGCTGCCATGTGTCATTATCTTCCATTTATTACGATTTTTCAATCTTTTGACTTCTAAAAATCATAATAAATTCATAATAAATCTGAAAATTTCACCAAAAAATACCCCGGACTCCTTGCGACATTTCCAACATCTTTTGAGACTTAAGATATAATTTTGACTTTAAAAAAATTCAAATAATTTTACAAAGTCAAGTTTGCTTCCATACTAACAAAAACACTAAGTTGAAGATCACTAGTCTTTATCACTACAACTCTTCCTCTAATTATTCATTCAAATTTCTCAAAGTCAAATTTTGATTTTCGAGTATCATAGTCGAAGATAATGTCGCAAGGAATTTGTAGAAATTTTCGATGTATTTTTTTGATATTTTAATTACTTTTTGTGAATTTTTTAAGATAAACTCACAAAAATGAAATATGAATGACACATGGAGCTATAAGATACTGACACCTGCTGGAAAAGCTGACGACGCACCCATCAGCCGCTGCCATGTGTCATTATCTTCCATTTATTACTATTTTTCAATCTTTTGACTTCTAAAAATCATAGTAAATTCATAATAAATCTGAAAATTTCACCAAAAAATACCCCGGACTCCTTGCGACATTTCCAACATCTTTTGAGACTTAAGATATAATTTTGACTTTAAAAAAATTCAAATAATTTTACAAAGTCAAGTTTGCTTCCATACTAACAAAAACACTAAGTTGAAGATCACTAGTCTTTATCACTACAACTCTTCCTCTAATTATTCCTTCAAATTTCTCAAAGTCAAAATTTGATTTTCGAGTATCATAGTCGAAGATAATGTCGCAAGGAATTTGTAGAAATTTTCGGTGTATTTTTCTGATTTTTTTAATTATTTTTTGTGAATTTTTTAAGATAAACGCACAAAAATGAAATATGAATGACACATGGAGCTATGAGATACTGACACCTGTTGGAAAAGCTGACGACGCACCCATCAGCCGCTGCCATGTGTCATTATCTTCCATTTATTACGATTTTTCAATCTTTTGACTTCTAAAAATCATAATAAATTCATAATAAATCTGAAAATTTCACCAAAAAATACCCCGGACTCCTTGCGACGTTTCCAACATCTTTTGAACTTAAAATATAATTTTGACTTTAAAAAAATTCAAATAATTTTACAAAGTCAAGTTTGCTTCCATACTAACAAAAATACTAAGTTGAAGATCACTAGTCTTTATCACTACAACTCTTCCTCTAATTATTCATTCAAATTTCTCAAAGTCAAATTTTGATTTTCGAGTATCATAGTTGAAGATAATGTCGCAAGGAATTTATAGAAATTTTCGGTGTATTTTTCTGATTTTTTAATTACTTTTTGTGAATTTTTTAAGATAAACTCACAAAAATGAAATATGAATGACACATGGAGCTATGAGATACTGACACCTGCTGGAAAAGCTGACAACGTACCCATCAGCCGCTGCCATGTGTCATTATCTTCCATTTATTACTATTTTTCAATCTTTTGACTTCTAAAAATCATAATAAATTCATAATAAATCTGAAAAATTCACCAAAAAATACCCCGGACTCCTTGCGACGTTTCCAACATCTTTTGAACTTAAAATATAATTTTGACTTTAAAAAAATTCAAATAATTTTACAAAGTCAAGTTTGCTTCCATACTAACAAAAATACTAAGTTGAAGATCACTAGTCTTTATCACTACAACTCTTCCTCTAATTATTCCTTCAAATTTCTCAAAGTTAAATTTTGATTTTCGAGTATCATAGTCGAAGATAATGTCGCAAGGAATTTGTAGAAATTTTCGGTGTATTTTTCTGATTTTTTAATTATTTTTTTGTGAATTTTTTAAGATAAACTCACAAAAATGAAATATGAATGACACAAGGAGCTATGAGATACTGACACCCGCTGGAAAAGCTGACGACGTACCCATCAGCCGCTGCCATGTGTCATTATCTTCCATTTATTACTATTTTCCAATATTTTGACTTCCAAAAATCATAATAAATTGATAATAAATCTGAAAAATTCACCAAAAAATACCCCGGACTCCTTGCGACATTTCCAACATCTTTTGAGACTTAAAATATAATTTTGACTTTAAAAAAATTCAAATAATTTCACAAAGTCAAGTTTGCTTCCATACTAACAAAAACACTAAGTTGAAGATAACTAGTATTTATCACTACAACTCTTCCTCTAATTATTCCTTCAAATTTCTCAAAGTCAAATTTTGATTTTCGAGTATCATAGTCGAAGATAATATCGCAAGGAATTTGTAGAAATTTTTGGTGTATTTTTCTGATTTTTTAATTATTTTTTGTGAATTTTTTAAGATAAACTCACAAAAATGAAATATGAATGACACATGGAGCTATGAAATACTGACACTTGCTGGAAAAGCTGACGATGCACCCATCAGCCGCTGCCATGTGTCTTTATCTTCCATTTATTACTATTTTTCAATATTTTGACTTTCAAAAATCATAATAAATTGATAATAAATCTAAAAAATTCACCAAAAAATACCCCGGACTCCTTGCGACATTTCCAACATCTTTTGAGACTTAAAATGTAATGTTGACTAAGAGAAAAATTCAAATAATTTTACAAAGTCAAGTGTGCTTCCCTACTAACAATAACACTAAGTTGAAGATCACTAGTCTTCATCACCACAACTCTTCCTCCAATTATTCCTTCAAATTTCCCATAGTGAAATTTTGATTTTCGAGTATCATAGTCGAAGATAATGTCGCAAGGAATATGTAGAAATTTAGGCCTTTGTTTTTAAATTTTTAATGATTTTTCGTTATTTTTTTTAAGATAAACTCACAAAAATAAAACATTAATGACACGTGGCGCTTTGAGATACTAACACCCGTTGGAAAAGCTGACAACGCACCCATTAGGCGCTGCCATGTGCCATTCTCTTCCATTTATTACTATTTTTCCAATATTTTGACTTCCAAAAATCATAATAAATTCATAATAAATCTGAAAAATTCACCAAAAATACCCCGGACTTCGTACAACATTTTCTACACCTTTTGAGAGACAAAGTCAAATAATTTGTCAAAGTCAAGTTTGCTTTTTTAATAACAATAACACTAAGTTTAAGATCATTATTGTTCCTCCAATTATTACTTCAAAAATTTCCATTGTCAAATTTGGATTTTCAAGCATTATAGTTGAAGATACTGTCGTAAGGAGTTTGTAGAAATTTTAGATTTTTTTAAAATAATTTTTTATTTATTTTTTGTGAATTGTTTGAGGTAAAGACACAAAAATGAACCTTTGATGACGTGTAGCGCTACGCGAGAATGACACCCGTAAGAAGCACAAATGATACACCTATCAGGTGTTGCCACTTGTCATTTTCTTCCATTTAATATTATTTTTCAATGCTATAACTTCAAAATATCATATTAAATTCATAAAAAATCTAAAATACACTAAAACTTCTTGTAACACTTTCTACATCTTTTGAGTTTATATGAAAAAATTCATAAAAATACTAATGAATACTTCTTAGTCAAAAAATAAAAATATTATTTATGAAGCTTTAATTAATAGTAAATCAAGTGATGTTGAAGCTCTAATGAATCCTTTTGAAGCCTTTATGAAACATATTTTGGTGGCAAACAAGTGACTTGTGTCATATCTCTATTATTTTATTGCGTTACTTTTAAAATTATAAAAATAGATGAAAGCTTTAAACATGTTCCTTGCAATGACTCTTCGTATTCGAAGTGTCAAGGCCACCAAAGCTTTAAACAAGGGCATGCACAAATTAAATGAACACCCAATATCGAACCCACAAAAAAAAAACAGTACCAATTTAACATTCAGAGGAATATTCAACATAAAATGCAGCAGTACCAAACACGTTTAAGCAATTTCTTTCATTTTTTTCTTTCTATATTTGATTACATTCATAGCAACATGAAAGCCATCCTTGTCCAATCTCAAAGGCAACCAAAACTTTAAACAAGGGCTCGTTAAGTTTCTTTGTTTGAGGCAACTTGAGGACTCCATATTGTGGTGGCTTCAGCAAAGGTTTTGCTGTTTCTCAAGATTCTTCATTTTAGATTTCTAATTTCTGCTTTCAACTAACAAAATATGGTTCTTGTTATCCTGCATTGATAAAATTATATATATTTATTTTGGTAAAGATAATCTAATTAGTTATTGTTGATTTGAATTGAATTGAAATGAAATGGCTGCAAGAATAGAAGGAAACACATAGGGGCATTAGAACATGAAAGACTATAAATATGTAAGTACCTTTAGAAAAGTGTTAAAACTCAAGAGATTTGTACCTCTTGCGCTAATGGCTGGCAAAATGACGAATGGCTGGCACCCTAGTCAATCAAAAAGCTTTATACAATTTCAATTGACAAACAAAAGACTAGCATTGGCAATCCTCAGAGAGGATCCTGATACAATTGGAATATTAATTTAATGTAATGTGACTCTAAAGAGACTACTCAGCCAGCCAGCACCCCTTTCATCTTTTTTTGGACTGAAGCTAAAGAGTGCACGTACTATTGGCACCTATAAAACTACTAAATCACACCCAAGTTTTAAATTTTATGTCAAGTTTAATCTTCAGAAAAATTACTAAAACGGACCAATCCTTTCTGAAAAACTTGTTCATTAACTCACCACATTTGAGTTTTTATTAGTCAATGGCCCCAACTATAGCAACTCTCCTGGGCCCACAACCACATAAATCACTAAGATGAAATGAAAATCAACGACCAAAACTCATTTTCCTCTCTGACCATGACGATCCTATTAGTAAAACAACAAAAATTGGGGATATTTTCTTTAGCCAAAAAGATGATGGCTTATGATGCTGCTAGTTCTATCAAGACTAAACTCAATTCTGTACTTGAGCAAGATGATTGGTCCTGGCTGCCACCTATATCAGAAGACATTGATAGTGATTCAGAGAAGAATGACAAATCAGATTATACGAATCTCTCGGAGAAAAATCTTCAAACTAATAGATAAACTGTGAACTATATGACTTTAACATCGGATTACAAGATCAAAACTTGAAGTGGGTACTGTTTGACTACTGAGAAAATGTTGAAAAAAAAACTGATGGAGAAAAGACAATCAATTTCTAATAGATTCTAGAAAGGCATTCAACTTAAGAGTCTAAAAGGCCCCAATTTGATCAAAAATTTGGCCCACAAAATGGAACTTCAAGGGAATTTGACAGTCATAAATTGCAATTCCATGAGGCAACACAACGCCAAACCTTGAAGAAACGCTAAACCCAGTAAAAAAAAATGGCAATTTCATTCACAAATTGAGAGCTTCAAATAAAAAATAAGATAGAATACCTCAAACAAACAAGTAAGGATCAGTCGACCTCAACCTTGGGACCTGAAATTCACGAAAGGAAGAAAGAAAAGGTGAATTAATTAAGAAAAAGAGGGGAAATGATATGATAGGAAAGGAGAGGACAGGGTAAGGTAGGGTAGGCAGACAGACCATGGAACTCATGAGGACGATGGTCCTCGCCCTTTACCGATGCCGCGAGTGGACGAGGTGGCGGTACTTCTGGAGGTGGTTGACGCCCTCGATGCGGTAGCACCAGCGGAGCTTTTCTCTGATGATCTTGGCCTTCTCGATGTCGATCCACTTCTCTCGCACTGTGTTCTCCTTCCTTCATATCCAACATCGACACCGGGTCCTTGTACAGATTCGCCGAATCGAACTCATCTGGCGGCAACTCGTCGAAGTCCACAACTCCCTTCCTCCTCCCCAATTTTACACTTCACTCACTCACTCTCTCTGTCTCTGTCTCTGTCTCTCTCTCAAATCAGAAAAAAACAAAAATTGTGTTCTTTAAGAAAGAGAACAGCTGTTTTGGAGGGAGGAGAGAGCTCTCTCTCTCTCTCTCAAACCAGAAAAAAATAATTGTGTTCTTCAAGAAAGAGAACAGCTGTTTTGGAGGGAGGAGAGAGCACGTGCAGTTTTTGGGCCTCATTCCAGTGTCACAGTTTCACTTACAATTGCTTTTCGCGCAGCCATTGGATTAGATCCAATGGTGTTCTCATGTAATGTTCTCATATAGTTGTTCTCACTAGATCCTGACCCTACACTAAATACCATAGTTATGGGCTTGTAACTTATGAGTTGTTAATGTCTTCTTACCAATGTAAGCCTATAAATAAGAGGTCTTATCAAAATGATATACAAGTTGATTGAACAATTTCTATTGTCTTCCTCTACTTTACAATTCTCTCTACAATTTCCCCTTAGTTATTATATAACAAAGATGAGATAGTTGAGAAGAAAAAGAAAAAAAAAAAGAGGGGGGTTGGGGGTGTGTGCTCTTAGATATAGGTCAATTTTCATTAAGATATAATGGATGAATGAAGGACATCAATTTTGGCTCCTCAATAGTAGTCTACCAAACAATTCAATGGACACGTAAGCAATGCCTTTATCCATCCTTTTTAAGATATTTACTTATAGTGTCATTAAATAGAAAAGGAAAATAAAACTGACCCCTCCTAAAATCTACTTGTCTCCTATAATCATGGTCATTCCATTCAAATCTCTGCTGATTTTTTACTTCCGTAATGAAGATTTTCACAAATTCAAATTAGGATTGAATTACTTGTGTTACGTTTTTTTTCCCCGTTAGGTTTGCTATGAAGTATTCAACTTATCTATTTTTTTTTCGTTAGGTTCATGTGTCTATAATGGAGGTCGGTTTGAGTGTTGAATATGGGGTGGAAAATCTCGAGTTCGAGCCCTTGTGGATGCAGAAAACTTTCTTGGAAGAGGTCCTCGCATATGCGCCCGATAATACCTCGGAAGATTAGGCCTAGGGCCATGCCTGGGAATACCTTGGGAAACCAAAAAAAGAATATGGGGTGGAAAATTGTTGACTTAACACATACCTACAGTGAAGGTATGTAAGGAAAGGTCTATTTTTCATGTTTGTTGTTTTTAGGTAAAATTTGATTGTGTTTTTTTCTTCCCATTTATTAGTATTGGTTGATGTACCTGTACCTTAGGCTTAAAGGTTTATTTTTCAAAATTACTTGTTGTTGTAGTGAAAAAGATTATGAACCAAACTAAGTATATAGGACAGGTGGAATGTCCAACTATACCTATACAACAGGTTTGTATCACAAACATTACTTGTAGAACAAATATACATGCCACACGTTTATGTGTTTGTAGTAAATGTATTTGTTCGGTAATGGTTTATGTAATATATTTGTAGATAACAGATGATCAAATTAAGGAATTATGAATACAATGTTAGGGCCAGACACCATGGCTTAATCATACTTTAGCTAGAATCAATCAGTTAATCTAAATTGAACTTCGGAACTTATTTGTTTGAGTTAGTTATTTTTCTTTCTTTCTTGTTTTCAATCTTTGTAGTTTTTACAATTAAATCTTGTTTCCATTTCTGTTTTGTACAGGGAATCAAATTGAATCAATCTATCATCAATCCTCATGGGATCGACCTCGCACTTATATATACTATACTACCAAACAGCTCATGCACTTGCAAGTATCACAAGTTGAGGATGCAGTTGAATCCATTTTGGTGTAGCTGATCCGACAACAACAGAATGACGCAGTGGCGGCCTATTTCTTTGTGTAACGTGGTGTATAAAATCATTTCTAAGGTGTTAACCAACTGGTTAAAGAAGGTGATCCCGAATGTGGTAAATCAGGAAGCTAGCAAGGACGTGGAGATTGAAGGGATTCTTTTTGATGTTATATGTCTGACCCAACAGTTTCACAAGGTGGAGTTTTTGCAAGCTCCGCGGAATTGTAATCAAGCTGCACATATGGTGGCAGCCTATGTTTTTCGTTTTGGTGGTAGGCACAACTGGGATATTATTTGTCCTAAATGGCTATTTAACTGCCTAACGAAGGATGTTAACTGTTTTATTCGCATTTAATAAAATTTCCCTATCTTTGAAAAAAAAAATCAGGACATGGAAATGAAAAGGTATCAAATTAATGACATTTTATAGTTCATTAAAGTTGAAATATAAAGAGTAGTATGAGAAACAATTGCATCTTGAGTACATGCTTTAAATAGAATTAACTCACTGATTTCATTGGGTTGGACTTTAATTAAGCTTTTTAAATTACAAAGAGCGGCAGTGACAGTTGAATCAGGCTGGAAGTGATGATAGGGATTTGTGTATTGAAAAAATTAAATTGATGACAATGTTGCATAGATTTTTAATTTTCTTCAGCTTTGGTTAGTACTTTCTCTTTATGTGAAGTTATTGTGATTCGTCTGACTGAGTGTTGGATTGTTTTGACATTTTACAAGCATTAATATTGCAGGGTGAAGAAATTATACCAGTGGTTCCATGGGATGAGTGGTGGGAACTGGCACTCAAGGATAGTTCTAATCCACAAATAGCCTTGCTTCCCTTGCATCCAGAGTTGCGTGCGAATTTCAATTCTATGGAAGCATGGGAATATGCTCAGAGTATGTCAGGGAAGCCATATGGTTATCACAATATGATGTTTAGCTGGATTGACACCATGGCTGACAACTATCCTCCTCGTCTTGATACTCACTTGGTATGCCTTTGCTGCTTGAATCTTTTACGTGGCCTAGTACAATAAGCATTATAGAGATGAGGCAGAGTATCGTTGTGTAGGTTGTTAGTTTATATTGTTATTTCATCCTGCGTTTCATCCGCACACATGCATGTATATATGCATGTACGTACATATGTTTTATAAGATGGAGCGTGCTTGGTTTTGGTCAATCAAGTTTTCTATCCTAATTGGCACCTCCTGTTTTCAGGTTGTTTCTATGCGGACAAGTATGCAGCCTGCTTATGCTGCAAATATGTGGAATGAAGCTCTCAACAAGCGGCTGGGTAAAGAGGCAATTATGCTTTGCTCGAGGCTTTTCATTTTCCTTTTGGGGTCTATTAAATTAACTTATTTAAAATCCTAAGCCATGCCAGTTTGTTCTGTTTTGTTTAATGAACACCGGAGGTCTGCTCTTAGAAGTCTAATGCCCTGAGTATCTTCTAATTTTATTTAAGTATATTATCTGCTTGCTCCATATTGAATCTGATGTTAATTTGCACCTGTGTTTCCTTTTAGGGGTTGGACCTGTATGAGATTCTAATTGAGATTGAGAATCGTGAAATAGCCTTTGATAATTTGCTTACAATTCCAGAACAAGATGAATGGGTATGCATGCAGCGATGCCAAATCTACAACATGTGTTGCATTTATTCTTGCAATGCATAAAGAATCCGGGATTTTTGGTCCTATTTCCAACTCTATCCAAGTTACTGAATTCACGGTAAGTCATTTTGCACTCTCGTAGTTTTCTTTTAACTTTCATAACCGTGACCATATATGACATGGCTTTTAAACTTGGTCACAGATTCGTGATGCGTACATGCTTAAGATTTTTTAGGATAACCAAACCCGCTTGCCAAGTTGGTGCAACGGCAAGGACGAAAAGCTCCCGGATCCTCGGTGAATATCGGACGGAACTGCCTGAATATAACACCATAGAGCCATACGCTAACATGAATGAGCACTGCCCCTCCCTACCTCCTACTGACGATAGACCTCTATGGTGCTAAATTCAAGTCCCACTAGATTTGTAACTCCCAGTTAGAATCAACGAGATTCCATGTTCAGCTCCGGTGATCTCGAAGCACAGACACCATCAGCATCAGCAGCAAGACGACGTAGTCTCGTTCACGGAGGAAGTCAGAAGCTGAACCGGTTGTGGAGCTGGCAAAAGATGCCTTCTATGTAGTGCGCGAAGGATATATTGTTGGTGTTTATAAGAGTTTCGGAGATTGTCAGGCTCAGCTTAGTTCTTCGCTATGACATCTTCGGCAAGTCTGAAGATTGCTTAGTCTTGCAAGAGAAAGAGTTGCTGGAGCGTTTCATTGATAGGGAAGAGATAATGTATCGAACTCGATCAGATTTTTAATTAGCTCCCATAAATCTAGCTATCACCTACGTTTTGGTTATGGTTGATATAAAGAAATGAAATAAAATATATCATTCTGTATACAATGTGCCCATTTTGATTACCACAATGTGATACAACAGTTCAATCCTAGATTGCAGCTCTGAGCTGTGGCATTTCTGCATTCTGTTATTTTTATCCATTCTGAAATTGTTTACCCGTTTTGATTTGTTTCCTGAGATGATAGGGTAAAGTTCCTCATTAATTCAAAGACCATAGTTTGGTCAGTAAATTAACTTTCTTTATGTGTCGAGCGTGCCACTGTTAGCAATTTTTCAATTCTAACAGACTTGAGAGTAAAAATAACTTGCGCCCCAAGCTATTGACTTTGAACAAACGATTATGAATTTGGGTGAGGAATATCTCCTAAGTAAGTTCTTTTCTATGCCTTAGACTGGTAAGGACTTTAACAATTTTTCTCAAAATAAAAACTGGTAGTTTCTGGCCAGAATGAATGATGACAGATTGAACTAATTTCAGGCAGAACTCTCTTTTACAAAGCTCAAAAGGGGAAAACTGACTATACAAAGACAAATGGAGAGCTGTGCTTCCATTTCTGCCTGGGTGGTTGCCTCTGTTCTGGGCTTGACTGGGTGTGCCTGTGCTAGACTGGACTTTGAACAGCTTCAACTGTCAGGCTTCGGCTGCAAATCGATACCAAAGCTTGAGTTTGGCAGAGCTTTAATCTATTTCAAGCCCTGGACGGCTTGTGGATGGGCAGAACTGGGACTTCTCCAAACTGAAAGGGGCAGAAGTGGCTGGACTTGAGCTGGAAGTGTGCTGTAATACATGTGCTGCTTAGTCAGGGCTCTTCATAAATTTGTTGAGGCTTTCATATTTGAGAAAACTCAAACTCTGCTTGTCTTGGCTTTTGCTGAACCAAATTTGTAACGAGAGAAATCTCGTTATTGTTGACTTGTGAACTGGGATTCAAATCAGAAACAGTAATCTAACTTCCTTCGCTGGAAGAGAAACAGGATGATTCTGCAGGCTTGTTGAAAAAAGCTTTTGAAATTGAAATGCTTCAGACTCTGGGTCTGTTGAACTTTGTTTGGGATTTTTATGATCAAGTGATCATTTGAGTGTTTGTCTTTTGACTGAGTTTTTGGTTGTGTTGATTGATCGTCCTTTGCTCTGTTCACCCTCTCTTGTATATATAAGAAATGTTCTTGAGTGGGAGAGTTGATTCTTTTAATATTGGGCGGCAAACAATCTCAAAAGATCTTTAATTTTTTAAAGAAAAAGAAGGGGGTTCTATCCAATTTCTGGCAAGCGAGCACTCAACGATTAGTTCCTGAAGTGACTACTTCTCTGTATTTTGATGGGGTGCCATGCCTTTCTTCCATTTCAACTGCTTTTGCAAGAGTCTGAATTTTGTGATGGTAGGTTCTCAGTTTTTGAACAGCTCCCTGTTTCCCGCTTATCTTCTTTTCACAGAGGCAGAGTCTGCTTATCCCTTGAAAATGGTGTTTTATCTAGAACATGAAATATCTTTTGAATATTTAAAACGGAGTTTGATCTCCTGGCAACTGAGTTTTTCTCAGAGACGTCCTTCTTTCATACCTGCCCCTGTTCAACCTTTAATTTCAGCCGACTTTGTTGACTTCTCCAAGTCAGTGATCACATGGGACTGTTTTATTTAAAAGACCAGTTGGGTTTAGTTTGCTTCGAGCCCAATTTTAATTCTTCCGAGGCCCAAGTCTTCTTTCCTGATTTCCATTGTTCCCAAGCCTCCAACTTTTGGGTCGAGTTTATTTGTTTTGGCCTGTCTACTTGTTAACGAGCTGGGCGTGCTGACGGGCTGAGAGCGTCAGAAACCAGGTGGCCATAAAATGATGTGGGCTTTCTGCTTTCGGCTTGGGCGCGCCAAATTTAAGCCCAAGCCTAGACCTGGCCAGAGACGTGCTCAACCTTCATGATCGCTATGAGGATCTCAAGCCCACCTTCAAGACTTCTGAACTCTGCAAGGCTACACATGATGCCAACCTGGCTGATTACGCAAAACAGAAGGCAGAACTGGATCAGATGGTTGCGGGGTACAAAGAGGCCAAGGCTACTACAGATAAGCTGGAGAAGCAGATTGAGGAGCTCCGGAGACAGCTGGCAGAACGCAGGGAGGTGCAACGCAGGCTGGGTGATGGACTGAGTTCTAAGACCAAGGCCACCTTCCTTGTGCAGAGTATGGTTTCAGCCTCCAGACCAGCTTTGGAAGTTGCAGAGGCTTCAATTCATCAAGGGGTACTGCTTCAGAAGGAGCTCTCCATTAAGAAGACTAGCCTGCAGGAAACTCTTAAAAAACTAGGATTTTAAGATTTAATTTTGGATTTGTAATGAACTGCTTAGTCACCGAGGTGACTATTTAAATAAAAGTTTATTTATTTTTGGAATTTTGATTTTTCTGGATAAACTGAAAGAAAATTTAGAAGATTATATTAATACAGAATTAAAACTGAAACAAAATCAAACAACAGTTTCAAGTTGTTCCCTTTCTATCCCAGGATCTGTCTGCACAGCCTGTGAATCCCACATGGTCGGATAGAATTTCTTTAACCATTTGTCATTGATTGGCGCTGCATGAACTTCTCCATCTCGATCCTGCAGTCTGTATGCCCCTAATCCCAGGACTTGGTTAATTATGAAAGGGCCTTCCCAAGTTGGTGACCACTTTCCATAACCAGCTATATGTGTTCCGAGGGGCAAAACTGCTTTCCAAACTATCTCTCCTTCTTCAAAACTCTTGTTTTTAACTCTCTTGTTGTATGCTCTTAACACAGCTTGTTTTCCTGCTAAGAGTTTGTTGAGGGTATCAATCCTACTCGCATCTAACCCTTCTAGCTCTAATAACATGGCCTGGTTGTAGTCTTCTCCAATCAATTTGTGTTGATGGGCAATTCTGAGAGATTGGACTGCTATCTCCATAGGCAGAATCGCATCGTGACCATAAGTCAAGGCATATGGAGTCATACCAGTTGCCTCTCTTTTTGAAGTCCTGTATGCCCATAAAGTTTCTGACAGCTTCTCATGCCATTGCTTTGGATTTTTCTCAAGCATTTTTCTGATAATATTGATTATCGCTTTGTTACTTGATTCTGCCTGTCCATTGGCTTGAGCATAATAAGGACTGGATTGGAGCAGCTTAAATTTGAACGCTTCTGCCATGTTCAACATATCCCCAGATATGAAAGAAGACCCCCTGTCGGTAGTGATTGATTCTGGAATGCCAAATCTCTGTATGATCTGTTCTTCTATGAAAGTGATGATTTCTTGAGACATGGTAGATTTAACAGGCTTGGCTTCCACCCATTTGGTAAAATAATCCGTTGCTACAATGATGAAACAATGTTGTTGGCTGCTGGCTGGATAAATTTTGCCAATGAGGTCCATTGCCCATCCTCTGAACGGCCATGGCTTGACTACTGGATTCATGGGAACCGAAGGAACCTGCTGCATTGGTCCATGTCTTTGACAAGCTTCACATCCCTTGGAATAATCAATGCAATCTTTCATCATGGTTGGCCAGAAATAACCATACCTTCTGATTAGCCAACACATTTTCCTTCCACCTTGATGTGCTCCACATATCCCTTCGTGAGTCTCTCCCATGACCTTCATGTATTCTTTCTTTCCCAAGCATCTCAGTAATATCTCATCCTTGGTTTTTCGGACCAAATCTTCATTCCACATAAGATAATTTAAAGCCATGATTCTGATTTTCTTCTCAGAAGGCAAGGTTGGGTCTTGTAAGTAATTTATGATGGGAGTCCTCCAGTCATCCTCAGTGATTATGGCAGAATTGACGTCTATTTCCATTCCTCTGGTCAGAACAGATGGTAGACTCTTCTTTCCTACCTTAATAATCCTCTGTACACAATCTTCCGGGATTTGTATTCCTGTAGCTATTTGAGCCAGTTCATTGGCTGCAAAGTTTTCTTCTCTTGGGATGTGTTCCCAAGTGGCTTCCCTGAATTCTGTCAAAAGATTCCTAGCTGCTACTAAATAGACAGCTAGAGCAGGGTTCAAACATTTATATTCTCCAGCAATCTGTTTCAAAACAAGCATAGAATCTCCTAAGATTTCTACATATTGGACTCCGAGCTCTACCAACATTTCGAGGCCAATGATTAGAGCTTCATATTCGGCTCTGTTGTTGGTGCATTGGAAGTCTAACTGAAAAGAATAACAATGTCTGACTCCCAAAGGTTCCTCTAGAATAATCCCTGCTCCGGAAGCTAAGTCAGTTTTTGATCCATCAAAGTATAGCTTCCAATGTGTGAGATGAATCGAATAGATGGGATTGTTAAGGCAAACATGAGCTCTTGTCAATAGATCTGCATTTGCTATATCCAAAGAATCCATATTTTCAATTTCTTCTCCTGGATGATCGGCTAGGAAATCTGCTACAGCTTGTCCCTTGACAGATTTCTGAGGGACATACTTGAAAGCAAATTCTGTCAGAGCCAGAGTCCATTTCCCAATTCTGCCTCTCAACATTGGTCTTGTTAGCATATATTTGATTAGGTCTGTCTTGGCAATGATATAAGTGGTAAATGGCAGCATGTAGTGTCTGAGTTTGATAGCAGTGAAGTACAAAGCCAGGCAAAGCCTTTCGATTGCGGAGTAATTTCTTTCTACTTCTGTCAGAGTTCTGCTCAGATAGTAGACTACTTGTTTCTTTCCTTCCTTGTTATCTTGAGCTAACAAGCTTCCAACGGATATTTCTGACGCGGATACATAGAGCTTGAGTGGTCTGCCCTTCTTTGGTGGGGACAGAACTGGCGGATTTGAGAGGTAGTGTTTGATTTCTTCAAAAGCCCGCTGATGTTGCTCCTCCCACTTGAAAGTCTGCTCCTGTTTTAGCCTTAACAAAGAAGAAAAAGGCTGAATCTTTCCCGCGGAATTGGATATGAATCTTCTTAGGAAGTTAATTTTCCCTAGAAGACTCTGCAGCTCTTTCTTGTTCCGCGGTGGTTGAGCTTCTATGATGGACTTGGCTTTATTTTTGTCAATCTCTATGCCTCTTTGATGTACCAAAAATCCCAAGAAGTTTCTTGCCTGCACTCCAAAAACATATTTTTTAGGATTCATTTTCAATTTATGTTGTCTCATCCTTAGGAATGCCTTTCTTAGGTTTAATACATGGTTCTCTGCTTCCGGAGATTTAATCACTACATCATCTATATATACTTCTAGAGAATGTCCTATCATATCATGGAAAACAGAATTCATTGCTCTTTGATAAATGGCTCCTGCGTTTCTTAAGCCAAAAGGCATTACAGTGTATTCAAAGGAACCTAGATGCCCTGGACACATGAAGGCTGTCTTGTGGATGTCTTCTTCTGCCACCATAATCTAATTATATCCAGCGTTGCCATCCATGAAAGATAACATTTGGTGGTGAGCGGCTCCATCAACTAGCATGTTTGCCATTGGCATAGGATATTCGTCCTTGGGGGATGCTTCATTGAGGTTCCTGTAATCCACACAGATCCTTACTGCCCCTGTTTTTCTTTTTAGAACTGAGACAATATTGGCTAGCCAGTCAGTGTAAATGGCCGGCCTGATGAATCCTGCCTTGAGCAATCTTTCTATCTCTTCTTTGACTTTTAGTTCTGTCTCCATGGACATTCTTCTTCTGGCCTGTTTGACTGGGAGGTAGCCTTCCTTAATAGGCAGCTTGTGTTCTACCAATTTCCTGTCCAATCCAGGCATTTCATGATAATGCCAAGCAAAACAATCTCTGAAATCATGCAAAAGTGCGATGATTTCGCTTTTGAGTGGTTCTTCTAGTAGTGTGCTAATGAAAGTAGGTCTTGGATCTTCTTTCGTCCCTAGATTAATCTCTTGTAATGGATCTTCTACCTCTGGTAAGGAGTCATCTAGTGCTGCTGGTGCGAAGTCCAATATTTCCTCCTGTAAACTCTCTTCCTGTTCTTCGATGCTCTCATGCGTGAATTCTGCCATATTAATGGCTGGATCCTGTGCAATGAGTTTCCTTTCTTTCCAGTACATCAACAATCTTTTTGTTATGGATCGGATTGTTGCAGCTCGATCCTTTTCCTGTTGATTGAGACTAAACATCGGAGTTCTGGAGGTTCAGAACAAAAGGCCTATTCCAGTCTTCTAGAGAACTGGCCAGACCGTCTTCAATGAGCCTTTGGGCCGTGACACTATGAGGGCGGCCGTTCTGGTTGACTCCAAAGAAGGTGAAAGGACCAAGGTCATCATGATAATACCTTGCTTCAAAACACATGGCAGAAGGCAGAAATAGCCGTGGATCGGCCTCTACTATCTCCATGTAGCCTTCTTCATTCCAAAGGGCTAGCTGCTGGTGCAGAGTAGAGGGAACGCAGAGGCTTTGGTGAATCCAGTCTCTTCCGAGCAATGCATTGTAGGTAGTAGAAGTAGTGTCTACCACAAAGAATGCAATTTTCAGCTTTTTGGTGCCAACAATGACGTCCACGTCCAGAATCCCATGAGTCTTAGTGATGCCCCAGCAAAGTTGGTGACGGTCAGACGTGTTGGAATCAGATCCTTCTCTGTTCTGCCCATTTTGCTCAGCAGTCTGTGTGGTAGAAGATTAATGGTTGCGCCTCCATCTACCATTACCTTGGAAATAGGAATACCTCCAAAGTTTGCAGTTATGAATAGAGGCCTGAGGTGATTAGCCATTTCCCTGGTTGGTTTGGAGAAACAGAGCTGTTCTGCAACTGGTTTCATGGTGGTTCCGCCTATTCTGGCCGCAGGTATTTGCTGTTCTGGCGCTTCTTCTACTTCTGCCAGTCTGCAATCAAAGCTTTCTTGTGAGAATACGTCTCCCTCCAGGGTGCTTCCTTGTCCTTCTGCTGCCCTGAATCTTTCCGATAAGATGAATACCATGTTAAAGCCTAGATCGCCCTGTAATAAGTTCTCCAATTCTGCACCAAAAGCTTCGGTTTCTTCATCTAATCCTCCATCGTATTCCATCTCTTCTGTCCAGTCTCCTTGTTCTCCCGTCTCGAGGAACCTAGTTTGGTCTTATGCAGATGGCTCATAGTCCAGCTGTTCCTCTTCGTTTTCTTCAGTCCAGTCTTG
>BPUM01000339.1:0-79869 GCA_020521455.1 Prunus kanzakura | reverse complement strand
AGGCTTCGGCCAGGACCCTTCATCGAGCGCATAAGGCACTCACGGCAGGACAGAGACATACAGCCCTTGCGCATAACCGCTTACACAGGAGTGGAAGACCCTCTCACGCACCTCCACTCTTTCCAGTCGGCCGTAGGATGCCGAGGGCTAAGCGACGAAGGACTATGCCTGCTGTTCCCCTCTTCACTCACAGAGGCGGCTCTGAATTGGTTCTATCGATTGGAACCAGGGATGGTCGATTCCTTCGACGAGCTGAAGCAAATCTTCCTGAACCATTTTATGATTCAAACGTGTTGGAAATTTGGCTCACATTAAGGATGCAGGTGTCCCAGGATGCGACCGGTCGCAAGGTTTGGGCGACCGGTCGTTTTGGAGCAGTTTTGAAATCTGGAAATTCGCAGGTGGGCGACCGGTCGCAAGGTATCAGCGACCGGTCGCTAGATACCCAAATGGTCGCGACGACCGGTCGCTGGGTATCAGCGACCGGTCGCTCCAGTGCTGTGCTGACGTTTTCTTACGTGTTTTCAACTGTGTTTTCAAGGGCTATCGCTTTCCACAAGATTTCAGAGGTTTAATGGGTCACTTCTGAGTTGATAGAGGGTTGACTACCTGCTGGATAGTTGGAAGAGCACTCATAGCTAATTGGTTATCTTATTTTGAATAATCTTCTCTCCATTTTCTGGTTTAATGGAGGTGGCTGAGTTGGATTCTATTTACCTACTTGATCTGACATTTAGTCTAAGTGGTGACTAAAGGGAGGAACGTGGAGGACAAGCTGATATCTTATCTCTTGTCCATTGGCTTGTGTAGGTAATGGGGTGAAGTAAGATAACACAAGAAGGGAAAACAAGTTGAATAAGAGGAAGTGGCTGAAGCAGAAACAGGTGTGATTAGGTTCACCCAAGGGTGGCTGGGCTGTGGCTATGGCTGTGGCTTAGTTCACCAAGGGAGGGCTCCTTATTCCTCAAGGGGTGTGGTTAATCTCAGGTGGTCAAGTAGCTGGGAGCTATTGTGTTCCAATGGAGGTTATCTCACCAAGGTGTGGTTAAGTTCATCAAGGGATGGTCTTTTATTCTCCAAGGGGTGATTGAGTTCACAAAGGGTGAGGGTAATTGTAATACCATCAAGGGTGTTTTAATCATCAAGGGAGGAAGTGTTGTAGTCATGAGAGTCTAGACACCAAAGGGGGGAAACACCAAGGGTTGTGAGAGTGTTCACAAGTGCATCAAAGTGTTGAGCAAGGGGTGTGAGAGAAAAGAGAGCTTGGGGAGAGAATAGAGTTCTAAGGGGGTTTTCTGTGTAAAACCAAAGTTGTAACTTATTCTTTCATGAAGTGAATTTCTCAAGGGGATCACCAAGAGGATGTAGGCAATTGCTGAACCTCTATAAATGCTTGTGTCACTTTGTGCTTGGTTGTTGTCTCAAGTGTGTGTGTGTGTGATTCATCCATCATTGTGTGTGTCACAAAGTCCATCAACAACAAGATCATTAGGGGAGGTTGAGTTGAGTTTTGTGCTCAATTCACAACAAAACGGACAGACTGTTGTTGCGTAGATTCAGCTGCACCAAAATAGATTCAACTGCATCCTCAACTTGTGATACTCGCAAGTGCACGAACCTTTGGTAGTTTAGCGTATGTAAGTGCGAGGTCGATTCCACAGGGATTGGTGATTGAATGATCCAATTCAGTTTTCCTACACAAAACAAAAATGAAAACAAAAGAAACAAAACAAGAAGAAAGAATGTACATTACAAGAAAAATAAATTACAACTAAGAAAACATTAAGGAAACTAAGAGAACTTTGAGGAAGAAAGGAGAAGTGTTTGGGAAAAGTGTTTGAGGACATGGAGGCTTTTTGGAGAAGAAAGTAGAAGTAGAGAATTGTTTGAGAAAGAGTTTGGAGAATTTGATGAAGAAAGTGTTTGGAAACTTGGAGGATTTTGGAAGAGAAGGTTTGAGAACATTGAGAATTTGGAAGAGAAAGGAAGGTGTTTGGGAAGCGTTTGAGAACTTTAGAGAATTTGATGAAGGTATTTGTGAAGTGTTTGAGAACTTTAGAGAATTTGATGAAGAAAGTGTTTGGAAACTTGGAGGATTTTGAAGAGAAGAGAGAAGTGGTCAAGAACATGGAGAACTTAGAGAAGAGAAAGGTGTTTGTGAGCATTGAGAATTTGATGAAGGAATGGGAGAGTGTTTGAGATTTAGTACAAAGAAAATTTAGTAGAATGATCTTATTACAACAATTGAGAAAACTACAAAGGGAAACTAAAAGAATTTGAGGGAGAGAAGGGAAGGGAGCTCTAGAGAAGTGCTTGAGAGCTCCCCCCCCCCCCCTTGGGGTGTGTTTACAAGCTTAGAGAACTTCCCTATTTATAGGCCTAGGGGAAGTGAAAATCTGAATTATACAATAGAGTTCACTAACCACACTCACTTCACCAACTTACAACACTTAATTCACCTAACACACTATTGCATTTGAAAACAATTCCTCTTGTCTTTAGGCTTAGTGTTGCAACTCCCACTTCATCATCTTTTGGCTCATTTGGCTGCTGCAAAATTCCACTCAAAGATAGGTATTGAATATGCTTCACCAAACTTTCCCACAATCAACAACACTTCATCATGCATATGTCATGCATGACAATGTATTGCAGCCAGCTTGTGGGCTCGTTTTGGGCTTGTGGCTTCAATCTGAAAAATCTGGAAAAATATGGATCTTGAAGCTCTTTGTCTTATCTTTCCAAGCATATGCAGCCCAACTCAAGGAAAAATCGGGAAGGCCTTCAAATGTGATTTTTGGCCCAGTAACGCAGATGCTGCCGAATTTGACCTTAAGTTGCCAAAACATGTATAACTTTCTCTAGAAGACTCGGAATCATGAACCGTAAAATTCTACAGAAAATAGACTTCCATATCTTTCCAATGATATATGGCTCATCATCTGGTTCTTCTTGAGCAAGTACAGTCCAATCCGTGAAGTTGACTGATCTGCAGACACCATTTTGAGCTAACTTGTCTCCAAAATGCAATTAGTGAGTCTCAAGCTTATAACACTGAAACAAACACAAAACTTATTAAAAGCACAAGTTTAACTCAAAAACATAACCAAATCATAAGTTAGAAGGGTACAAAATGATATGTAAATATGCACCGATCAACTGTACTCTGCCGATGATCTGTATACCATCCGGCAAAGAGATGACGAACCGTTGCGTGAGTATGCCGCACGATTCAGCCATGAATACTCGAGATGTATGGATACCGATGACAGGGCAGCTTACGGTGCCTTCAAGAGTGGCCTACGGTCATCACACTTTCGGTATCTACTACACAGCAACAATTGGCGCACGTACGATGAACTCATGAAGCAAGGGGCAATCCACGCCAAAGCCGAATACTTCAATTCGAGGGCCGAGCCCACGGCTCGGCAGAGTGAACCCATACAGCGGTCCTCCACGGCACAGGCATTGCCGTTCGAGCCAGCGGCACAAGCTGCCGTATACCTTGAGAGCCACAAGCGCAAAGATACCGGAAGCTCCCAAAATGGGCATTCAAGAAAAACAAGAGCAGGTACGGTAGGGACAGCTACCGAGCACCGTTACCAGCGCATAATCAGGGAACTGAGGTGTTCACCCTGCTTAACACCTCCTATGAAGCAGTACTGATGAACGAAAACGAGATAATCCCGAAGCCTGCATTCTGGAAGCCTAGTCAACAGGATGGCCGGTATACAGGGAAATTCTGCCGATACCATCAACAGAACAGCCACAATACCGAGGGCTGCATAAATCTGCGAAAAATTGTCGAGCGGCTGATTCGAGAAGGCAAACTGGATCAGTACATAGCCCGGCTGTAGCAGGCGCCAGTGTCGAACATCAATCGGCAAATCAACATGATCAGCACGATCAGCGGAGGCCCAACCCTCGCCGAGGCATCTAACCGGTCAATGAAGTAGTATGTCAGAGAGGCACAATACCCTCAAGTCCTCGGCATTGAGAGTAGCCGGAACGCCGAGATGCTGAAGGTCAGGTGGGAACCCATCACCTTCTCGAGGAGGAAGAGGAAGGGATCATCTACCCGCATGACGACCCTATGATCATCCGAGCCGAGTTGCCGAATTCGATGTCGGACGAATTCTGATCGACACTGGCAATTCGGTAAACGTCATCTTTGCCGATGCATTCAGAGAACTCGGGATAGATGACAGCCAGGTCAACCGACAACTCTCGCCTCTCCTTAGCTTTTCGGGAGACTTGGTCCAGCCAATCGGCAGTGTCAGCCTACCAATCGCCTTTGGCATAGCCCCGCGAAGAACCATGGTCTACGACCAGTTCCTTGTGGTGGACTGTCCGACGGCGTACAACGTCATAGTCCGGCCGAACGGCACTCACGGCAATGAAGGCCCACTTGTCCCCCCACATGCTACTCTTGAAATTCCCAACCTACTACGGCACGGGGGCAATCAAGGGGGACTAGCTAAGCGCTCGGAACTACTACGCCACGACGTTGAAATCGGCAGCCCCTCAGAAGCAAAAGGAGACCTTGACTGTCGTGGACTTGCCGAACGGCAATGAACCAGTTGATGATCCAAGGGAGGAAACACCCACTCCAGTGGCACAACCTGCCGAGGATCTCGAAACGGTGGCGCTGGACGAGCGTCAACTGGAGCGGTGCGTGAGAATCGGTACCATGCTGAACGCCACCCTTCGTGCCGAATTCATCCAGTTCCTTCGGCAAAACTCGGAAGTCTTTGCCTGGTCTTACAACGACATGCCAGGCATATCCCCTGATGTCATCTGCCGATTTCACTACGAAAGATGCATCCATGATAGCCTACTTATCATTGGCACATCTACTGCTCCAGCAGTTCCAGGCCTACGACATTCGGCACGTTCCCAGATGAGAAAACAGCCATGCCGACGCATTAGCCAGACTGGAATCGGCAATTAACGATAAGGTTGGCCGAAAGATCCCCGTCGAGATTTTAGCGCGGCCAAGCACAACTTCCGTTGACGTATGTACCGTACGGTACGAGGACACCTGGATGTCGCCAATATACCTGTATTTGACGAACGGTACCCTCCCAGAGGACAAGGCACAAGCAATGAGGTTGCGTTACCGATCGGCGAGGTACATTGTCATCAATGACATTCTGTACAAACGCGGCTACACGACCCCCTACATGAAATGCATCACCGAAGAGTAGGGCGAATCTGTCCTTCGGGAGATCCACAGTGGCATCTACGGCGACCATTCAAGTTCCAAGTCCCTGGCCCACAAAGCCTTCCGGCAAGGATACTATTGGCCGTCGATGCATCGGGACACAATTGCAACGGTAAAGAGGTGTGGCAAGTGCCAGCGGTTTGGCAATGTCCCACACCTACCTGCCGAACCTCTTACGCTGATCGTTAGCCCATGGCCATTCGCCCAGTGGGGACTTGACCTAATCGGGCCCATGCCTCAAGGCAAGGGACAGGTTAAATATGCAATCGTTGCCGTGGATTATTTCACGAAATGGGTCGAGGCCGAAGCCCTAGCCACCATTACAGCAGCGAGGGTCGAGGAGTTTGTCTGGACCAACATCTGTTGCCGCTTCGGCATCCCATACGCCATCATCACCGATAACGGCAGGCAGTTTGATTCGGAACTCTTCAGGCAGTTCTGCACTCGCCTCAAAATCAACCTATTCTTCGCATCCCCAGCTCACCCTCAGTCAAACGGTCAGGTAGAAGCCGTGAACAAAATTATCAAGAAGCTCTTGAAACGGCAACTCAGCAGTGCCAAGGGCGCCTGGCCGAAGAAGCTTCTCGAAGCTCTGTGGGCCATCCGAACGTCCTACCGGACCTCAACGAGGTAAACTCCCTTCAGCCTTGCATTCGGCTCAAAAGCCGTTGTCCCAGTAGAGATCGGTGAGTCATCTTACCAAACAAAAGGTTTCGAGTCGAAGGCGAACGAGGCTGCACTCGCATTGAGCTTGGATTTAATCGAGGAACGCCGAACGGCAGCCAACCTTCAGAACGAAGCATACAAACAGCGCGTCTCTTGGTACTACGACTCAAGGGTCAAACCTCGCTCCTTCAGAATCGGGGATTGGGTTATGCGCAAGGTTTCGCTTGCAACCAAAAACCCAACGGAAGGAACCCTCGGCCCTTCCTGGGAAGGACCCTATAAAGTCATCGGCATCCTTCGATCCGGTACTTATAGGCTCCGAGGCACAGATGAGAAGACCCTCGGTCACCCATGGAATGTGGAGCATCTCAAGAGTTATTTTAAGTAGCCCCCTAGCCAACGGCAGGGTGGAATTTGTATCTTTGCCTACGGCTGTTGCGTAGATACAGCTGCACCAAAATGGATTCAGTTGCATCCTCAACTTGTGATACTCGCAAGTGCACGAGCCGTTCGATAGTATAGCATATGTAAGTGCAAGGTCGATTCCACATGGATTGGTGATTGAATGATCCAATTCAATTTTCCTACACAAAACAAAAATGAAAACAAAAGAAACAAAACAAGAAGAAAGAATGTACATTACAATAAAAATAAATTACAACTAAGAAAACATTAAAGAGAGAATTTGAGGGAGGAAGGAAATGTGTTTAAGAACATGGGGAATTTGGAAGAGTAGAGAAGTGTTTGGAAAGCTTGAGGATTTTGGAAGAGAAGGGAAATGTGTTTGAGAACTTTGAGAATTTGATGAAGAAAGTGTTTGGAAACTTGGAGGATTTTGAAGAGAAGAGAGAAGTGGTCAAGAACATGGAGAACTTAGAGAAGAGAAAGGTGTTTGTGAGCATTGAGAATTTGATGAAGGAATGGGAGAGGTGTTTGGGAAGTGTTTGGAGAAGAGAGTGTTTGAAGAATTTAGAAGAAGAGAAAGGAAAAGTGTTTGAGATTTAGTACAAAGAAAATTTAGTAGAATGATCTTATTACAACAATTGAGAACTACAAAGGGAAACTAAGAGAATTTGAGGGAGAGAAGGGAAGGGAGCTCTAGAGAAGTGCTTGAGAGCTCCCCCCCTTGGGGTGTTATTACAAACTTAGAGAACTTCCCTATTTATAGGCCTAAGGAAAGTGAAAAATCTGAATTATACAATTGAATTTTCTAAACACACTAACTTCACCTAACACACAACACTTAATTCACCAACTTAACCTAACACACAATTGCATTTGAAAACAATTCCTCTTGTCTTTAGGCTTAGTGTTCAGCTCCCACTTCATCATCTTTTGGCTGCTGCAAAATTCCACTCAAAATAGGTATTGAATATGCTTCACCAAACTTTCCCACAATCAACAACACTTCATCATGTATATGTCATGCATGACAATGCATTGCAGCCAGCTTGTGGGCTCGTTTTGGGCTTGTTCATCCATTCTGAAAAATCTGCAAAAATATGGATCTTCAAGCTTTGTATCTTATCTTTCCAAGAATATGCAGCCCAGGTCAAGGAAAAAATCGGAAAGCCCTTCAAATGTGATTTTTGGCCCAGTAACGCAGATGCTGCCGAATTTGACCTTAAGTTGCCAAAACATGTATAACTTTCTCTAGAAGACTCGGAATCATGAACCGTAAAATTCTACAGAAACTAGACTTCCGTATCTTTCCAATGACTTATGGCTCATCATCTGGTTCTTCTTGAGCAAGTACAGTCCAATCCGTGAAGTTGACTGATCTGCAGACACCATTTTGAGCTAACTTGTCTCCAAAATGCAATTAGTGAGTCTCAAGCTTATAACACTGAAACAAACACAAAACTTATTAAAAGCACAAGTTTAACTCAAAAACATAACCAAATCATAAGTTAGAAGGGTACAAAATGATATGTAAATATGCACCGATCAAATACCCCCAAACCTAGATTTTGCTAGTCCTCGAGCAAAACAAAAAGGGAAACACAGATAAAAACAAAATAAGAAGTTAACTAGACCACTTTCGTAGGTAACTCGATTGCATTTAGCATATGCAACAAGCCTTTAAACCTCTAGGCATCCCTAGTAGGAGGAGTTGTGTCTCCTGAGGGTTTAACAGATACGATACCCACAAACGTTTTACTGACTCTGTAAAACAAAGTAATTAGAAAACTTAAAAGATTGTTAGTCCTTAAGCAAAACCAAAAACAAAAACAAACATAAATACATTAACAAAAACAAAAACAAAAACAAAAAAAACGAAAACAAAACACAAAAAAAACAGAAACAATTACAAAAAAAAAAATTAAATTAAAAAAAAAAGAACTCAAAACAATCTTTCCGAACATTTTCTGAAGGGAAATGACTCATGCATATGACTTAAACGTTTTAACAATGAAAGCTCAGTTTTAGACATTATTTACAAGGTGGCAAAGTTCAAAACATAATATGCTCAAAGTGTAGTAGTGTGATAGCCAAATGCAACAAATTCCCCAATCTTAGTTTTCACATAATTTCAAAAATCATACAAAGCACAAGTTCAACTTCAAATCTCACCAAAGTTGTCCTCTCACAAATGAATCACTCAGAAGAGGGCTATAATGCAACACTCAGTTATAAACATGAGAATAGAGTTAAACCATAAGGACTTAACTCGAAATAGAAAGATGAAGAACTTGCATTAATATGATCTCAAGAAGGATGCCAAACACTTAAAAGTAGAAAAATGAATGCAATTCAACCACATGACATTTTAAGATCAATTTAGGTCTTTAGTATAGGTTGTAATTGGGCCAAGGGTGTAAGGTGAGTAAGAAATGAAAGGTATGGATAATACAAAGTCCAAGGAACTCGCAATGTAAGAGCATAAAATAATTGTTTATAAGACTTCGAATCATCACGATTAGATTTTTCTTTTACATGATCAAAACTCCTTATACCTTCATTTACATTGATTCATACTCCTTTCCTTCAATTGAACAAACATCAATTTATTTTGAAGGCCCAAAAATGAAATTTCATTCAACCACCACTTTTCTCTTTTCTTTCACCAATTCTATGATTTTTTTTTTTCTTCGAAATGTAACACTCATTCCCAAACTTAGTATGAAAAACACATCCCAATTAAAGCTCATGAGTTCCTTAGAAAGGTAAATATTTGTTTTTCAGGCTAAGGCAAGGACATATAATTGGTAAATGAAAGAAAAGGTTTACATGTAGGCTCAAAATGGTTAACAATGGAAAATCATGCTTAAGCATGCATAAGGTTAGCTTGAAAGGCACAAACGATCCAAAGAAGGCCTTAATATCATTTCTTTAAATGTCATGAAATCAAATTGCATAAGAATGAATGACTTTTAAGTGTTCAACCAAATCAATGAATAATGAGATCAAACAACAACTTTGATGACAAGAAAATAAGAGTACATGTATAACACTCATGAATTGAAGTACAAGGCTCAAAAGCTCACTTTATATGGTTGGTTATATAAGTCTAATTTATGCTTCATACAATTCTTTAGATCATGCAAATCCTTTAATTGGAAAATTATGAAACAAATGGCAAGTGTAAAGAAGGTTTCAAGCATATCATGATAGAACAATGCCAATTTTAATTTTTCTTTTTTTTAATAAAATAAAATGAAATCCAATAATCATTTAAGTCATGCAAACATTTATCATAAACTCATCATATGTGTTCGGAAAGTGACTCAAAAACAAAACAAGACTCAAATAGAAGAAAAACAAGCAAAAATTTCAATTAATTTTTTTTTTTAAAGAAAAACCAAATTTACATGCTAAACTCCAATACCCCCAAACCTAGAAATGAACATTGTCCTCAATGTTTAAAAATTAGCCACAAACAATGTCATAACAACAAATGAAAGGTATTAAAGCAAATAAAAACTACAAAACACACAAAAATAAAATAAAATAAAATAATTACAAAATAAAAATTACAAAACAAACAAATAATTAAAAAAAAATGAAACAGTAAAACACTCAAAACAGTAAGCCCTAAACAAACAGTCTTACGCAAACTCAAACCCAAACGATTGAAAGCCCAACCCAAAAGAAAGTTAACTCACTTTGAAACCCAAATAACAGTGGAAAACCCGACCCACAATTAACTCTGAAGCCCACACATTTTAATTTTAATATTTTTATTTTTTTAAAAAAAATTTTATTTTTTTATTTTTTTATTTTTTTATTTTTGGAAGCACGAAGGCGGGATTTCTGAAAAGAGAGAATGTGGTCCTTGATGTCTCGACAGAGCGAGACACGTGTCGACACGCAGAGGCGCCGCAGATTTCACAAGCAGAAATTACGGGCTCATGGGAAGGCGCGAAGACTTTGCTGAACGCGTCCGTTCAGACAAAGCAAGTTGTGACAAATGAGTTGGGTACGGTTGGAAAGTGAGAAGGTTGTGGGACTCGAGGAACGCTTAGGGATTCAGAAATGCTCAGACGCTGCACTGGCTAGGGTTTCTCAAATACTACCTATAAGAAGGAAAAAGAAGGGGGAAAAAACAAAAAAACACAAACTCAGAAACACAAAAGAGAAAAGAAGCAAGAAAAAGAAAAAAAAACTGAGAAATCAAATGGCCTCTTCCTACCCATTTTCATTGGATCTCAACCTAGCTCCACCGACTCAAACACGAGGCCAAGCAGTAGCACCAGTATGGATGCCCTACTTTGCCTCCGCACGGGGGCCTGTGACTGTCAATGACTCAATACTCCTGGACAACGATGTTGCCATTGGAGTTGGCAGAAATTTGGTGACTCCTAAAGATATACGTGTGTTCGGGACAAGGGATGACAACCGAGTCATGAGTGATGCCCTGGCACTGAGCGTGCAGAGTACAGCATGTGTCGCAAGTTTGGGTCATCGCCTACTTGCGAAGTCCCATGAGGTAGAGGTGCTGAAAGGTCAGTTGGCGGCGGAGCGAAGTATGGTTGAAGAGTGTCAGAGTGCTATAAAAAGCTTAAAAAGGGAGAGGGCAAGGATAGTGGAGGTGAATCGACACCAGCTAGAAGTATTGCGGGACGAGAATAAAAATCTATCAAAGATGGTAGAGTTGTACTCTCGGGACATGCGAAAACAGCTGGAAGACCTAGACCGACCGGGTAAACGCAAGCAAGCGGATCGCGAGAGTAGTTACGCTCAAGCTAAGATTGCGATCTTTGGGAGCTCAAGTGATGAGCCCCAAGAGGCTGTGCGTGAAGCCCCGGAAGAGGACAGTCAGAGGGCCAAACTCAAAGCTCCTATGGTCGAGACACCTAAGGCCAAGAAGAAATGATTTCAGTTTTTATTTATTATTTAATTTTAAAGTGTATGTGCTTTTTTTTTTTTTTTAATTGGGAAATAAAAACGTTATGTTATCTCAAAGAAACTATTGACCATAAATTTAAAGAACAACGACCAAACAAAAACACGAAGACCTAAACATAAATTTTTTTTTTTTAAAAAAATTTTTATAGTTAAGAAAACACACAAATAACAACTTCTTCTTTTAAGAGAAAACTTACGGATGACCAGTTAAGGGCCTCAGAAAACACAGCCAGGGGTTCCGGGAAGGTTGGAGGGGTCACAATGGTCCCGCTTAAAACCCAAACTTCTTAGACACCGAAGGTGCCACCTAAAGAACTCCTAGACACTGTATAGACTGCGGTTGCTCACTGGAGTTACAAAAAATTTAGCTCCTTCAAAGAATATCATATGAGTTTTAAATTATACTACCTAATTAAATAAAAACAAAATAAATAAATAAATAAAAACTGAAATAAACATGCAATTCAAACAAGAATTTAAAAGAAGAGTTGGGATTCTTGCACCAGGTGTCCAAGACGCATCTTTAATTTTGTCTCTTTCCAATTAAATTCTTGAGAAACCTGACAAACAATAAGAAAACAATTAGAAAAAAACATAATAAATAAAATAAAATAACAACTGAAAAAGCAAAAACACAAACATCAGAAAACAGGGAGGCAAAAGTAAGTGAAAGTGTAGACATGCTCCCTTTTAAAAAAACGTGTCCGCAATTTGCGCCGGAAATGAAGGGATCCGAGAGAAAAGAGCACAGGATAGCACCCTCGAGACCCGAAGTGCTTTCGGCTCCCTCGTTTGCATCAGTCTATTTAAACTCATCTCGGTGAAGTAGAAGAGCATCCTGCATTTATTCCTTTAAATTCAGAAAAAAACATCAAAAAATCCAAAATCAAAACAATGGCATCCTCATGCACTCACCTTGATGATCTCAACCTTGAATTGTCCCTTGCGCCACCGAATGCGCAGATAAGGGCTCCTACAAACCATGTTTTCCCAAACTCCACATATCATCACGGTACGGCCTCAAACTTTGCTGAGGTAATACCGAACTTTTCTGAGGCAGTGCCGAACAGAGCAGTGCTGCTGGGAGGCATGATTGGCAGCAAGCTCACACCAACAGATCATCTGCATGTGGCACAGAGGTCTGACAAGGCAGCGGTGGAGGAGTCCAACAATTTAACTGTGCTCCACGCAGTCTCGGCTACCAATTTGGGCATGCGATTAATGGCGAGAACACGAGAGTGTGCCGTGCTGAGCGAGGAAGTAGCTTCCTTGAAGGCTATGGTGGCGGACTTGCAGAAGCGGCTTTACCGTGCCAATCAGCACGTGGAAGCATTGCAGAGAAAAAATGAGGACCATGTGGAGCTGCTGCAGATTCTGCAAGTCAGAGAAAATAGAGGCATGCCATGAAGATGAAGATGAAGATGAAGATGAAGAAGTTGTTTTTTATTTTTAATTTACTTGAATGCTTTTTTTTTTCTTGTTGTTTTTTTTTTGTTTTTGTAGTGTTTAAATAAAAATGTGTTTTTAACACTTAGAAATAAACTAACTAACCACACCACGTAAATAAATACATAAATTAACTTAACAAAACAAAAAAAAGAAAACAAAGAAGTTCCAAATTGAAAAAAAAAAAATTTAATAAATTTATTATTATTTACAACTAACTGACCACACAAAGAAAAAAAAAAACAAAGAAGTTCCAAATTGCAATTTACAAGGAAAAATAAATAAAAACTCAAATTTCAATTTTTAAATTTTGTTTTTTTTAAATTTTGTTTTGTTTTGTTTTTTAAAAAAACACACAAATATACAAGCAACTCATGGATGACCAGTTAAGGGCCTTAGAAAACACAGCCAGGGGATCCGGGAAGGTTGGAGGGGTCACAAAGGTCCCACATAAAACCCAAACTTCTTAGACACCGAAGGTGTCGCCTAAAGAACTCCTAGACACTGTATTGACGGAGACGCTTACTGGAGTTACCACGAGTCAGCTCATATAAAAAATCTTTTTAATTTTTTTAATTTTTTTAATTTTTTAATTTTTTTTATAAAAAAAAAAAGAAACAGAAATTTAAAATAATAACAAGTAAAGAGAAAGGATTGAAATGCTCCCCCTTGAAGCGATTAGGTCGAGCGTGATGCACTTGGAGGTCGCGACTTCTCCCACTGCTCCACACTCCCCATTCTTATGATTGAGGTTGCCATCTCTCTCCATTTTTATTAAGCTGTCATAAATTGCTAAAACAAACATAGAAAACTTGAAACAGAATTAAAAGATTAGGAAATAAAAACTAAAATGAAAAGGAAAAATCAACACACGTCTAATTTCATGCTTCAAAGTAACAAGTAACAAAGTAAATCAAACTAGCTTATGAAGTTCGTTCTTTCTCAAATATGATTATCCATATGGTGTGTGGTTTTAATCAAGTATTCAGAAAATATATTTAGCTATGGTGTTTAGTCTAAACACAAATTCCGAACCCATTAAGAACAAGAAGAACAATAAAGAACCAATTAGAATTTAAACATGGTGTTTGTCTTCAATATCTACCCATTCATTCACTAATCAGTCCAAGAGTCATTTGGTGTTTATGTAAACTTGAACAAGATATTTAATTAAGAGCAAGTGAATGAAACCATAAACTAGAAATAATCAACATGCTACTTGAACCTTTTTTTTGTGTTGTGTAAGCTGGGACTCAAACCCAGTTCTCTTGCTTGTCAGGCAATTGTCCTTGTCCGTTGGACTACAAACACAACTTATCAATTAACCTCATTAGCTTTAAAACATGAAACTGTCCAGCTAAAAAGAAAAAGAAAAAGAAAATAAAAATAAAAAGTACGAAAACCAAATAGAATCAAACAATGTTACCGATCCCCGGCAACGACGCCAAAAACTTGTTGCGTAGATACAGCTGCACCAAAATGGATTCAGTTGCATCCTCAACTTGTGATACTCGCAAGTGCACGAGCCGTTCGATAGTATAGCATATGTAAGTGCAAGGTCGATTCCACAGGGATTGGTGATTGAATGATCCAATTCAATTTTCCTACACAAAACAAAAATGAAAACAAAAGAAACAAAACAAGAAGAAAGAATGTACATTACAATAAAAATAAATTACAACTAAGAAAACATTAAAGAGAGAATTTGAGGGAGGAAGGAAATGTGTTTAAGAACATGGGGAATTTGGAAGAGTAGAGAAGTGTTTGGAAAGCTTGAGGATTTTGGAAGAGAAGGGAAATGTGTTTGAGAACTTTGAGAATTTGATGAAGAAAGTGTTTGGAAACTTGGAGGATTTTGAAGAGAAGAGAGAAGTGGTCAAGAACATGGAGAACTTAGAGAAGAGAAAGGTGTTTGTGAGCATTGAGAATTTGATGAAGGAATGGGAGAGGTGTTTGGGAAGTGTTTGGAGAAGAGAGTGTTTGAAGAATTTAGAAGAAGAGAAAGGAAAAGTGTTTGAGATTTAGTACAAAGAAAATTTAGTAGAATGATCTTATTACAACAATTGAGAACTACAAAGGGAAACTAAGAGAATTTGAGGGAGAGAAGGGAAGGGAGCTCTAGAGAAGTGCTTGAGAGCTCCCCCCCTTGGGGTGTTATTACAAACTTAGAGAACTTCCCTATTTATAGGCCTAAGGGAAGTGAAAAATCTGAATTATACAATTGAATTTTCTAAACACACTAACTTCACCTAACACACAACACTTAATTCACCAACTTAACCTAACACACAATTGCATTTGAAAACAATTCCTCTTGTCTTTAGGCTTAGTGTTCAGCTCCCACTTCATCATCTTTTGGCTGCTGCAAAATTCCACTCAAAATAGGTATTGAATATGCTTCACCAAACTTTCCCACAATCAACAACACTTCATCATGTATATGTCATGCATGACAATGCATTGCAGCCAGCTTGTGGGCTCGTTTTGGGCTTGTTCATCCATTCTGACAAATCTGAAAAAATATGGATCTTCAAGCTTTGTATCTTATCTTTCCAAGCATATGCAGCCCAGCTCAAGGAAAAATCGGAAAGGCCTTCAAATGTGATTTTTGGCCCAGTAACGCAGATGCTGCCGAATTTGACCTTAAGTTGCCAAAACATGTATAACTTTCTCTAGAAGACTCGGAATCATGAACCGTAAAATTCTACAGAAACTAGACTTCCGTATCTTTCCAATGACATATGGCTCATCATCTGGTTCTTCTTGAGAAAGTACAGTCCAATCCGTGAAGTTGACTGATCTGCAGACACCATTTTGAGCTAACTTGTCTCCAAAATGCAATTAGTGAGTCTCAAGCTTATAACACTGAAACAAACACAAAACTTATTAAAAGCACAAGTTTAACTCAAAAACATAACCAAATCATAAGTTAGAAGAGTACAAAATGATATGTAATTATGCACCGATCAACGGCACTTATATATAATATGAGATTATCCTTGGAGTTGCACATATTTGGAACGTTATAGCCTATCGGCACCTTTTTCAAAAAAAAAAAAGTTTTGGTAGGGCTCATTATATACGAGCCACAGCAACATTGCCTACGGCAATCGAAAGCTACACTCTTTGTGTTTACTACCGATTCAAAGATGCCTTGGTTCATTTTTTACAATTTCTCGGCAACAGGCATTAGGTAGGAGCCAACGGCAGTACCATGCTCTAGAATTACCTATGGTATTCTTATCACGCACAAATTACTTGACCCAAGTGCAGTACCCTAAGATTTGCCTACGGCATCTTTATAAAGTAAAGGGGGCTACTGTATCCAGACCCTACCGAAGGGGGGATTACTTAGCTAATCCAAAAGCAATAAAACTAGCTAAAAGCCAGTGGCTTGCCCCCTACCGACCTCCTAAGTGGCCAACGGCCCAATCAATATCTATCCTAAGTAGTTATCAGCCTACGGCAGTAACAAGCATGGATGAAATTCAAAAAATCATCAATCAAAACACAAGTTGTTGAACAAAACGGTACTTAAATTAAAAATGCCCTCGGCATTAATGTGTTCGGAACAAGCGCCAATGGCGAATACAAAAAAACCACTTAAACAAAATCATAAGAAAAGGACTCAGACTTCGGCACTCCAGGCCCCCAGGTCATCGGCAGTCTCGACGTGGGCATCAGCAGCGGTATCTGGAGCCCCCTCGGTATCAGGGCCATTGGTGTCTTCTGGGGCATCCTCCCCTTCATACTCTTCGATCATCTCCTCAGTGACACCTTCCGGCAGAGGGGGGGGGGGGATCGGCAGCAAAGTTCAAGTTGAGTTTCTGCCCTGGGTTGAACCGCTTGAAACGGTAGATGAGGTCCGCCATTTCAGAAGCCACCTCATTGTCCAGAAGAGTGGTAAACTCAGATGAGGAACGGTAGCCCCTGATGGCTTCATTAACGGCAGCCTCTATCTCCACTGCCTTCGACCGCTTAGAAGCCTCGAGTGCCACCTGCACCGCTCCCTTCGCCTCCTCGGCATCCTTAGCCGCCTGCTGAGCGTCATCCAGGGCCTTACGCATCTCGGCAAGCTTCAGTTCGTGCGCCTTGATCTACCGTTCGGCAGCGTGCATGTCCTGCACAAGATTCGCGTGATCTTGGTGATACTCGCAAGTGCACGAACCGTTGGTAGTTTAGCGTATGTAAGTGCGAGGCCGATTCCACAGGGATTGGTGATTGAATGATCCAATTCAATTTTCCTACACAAAACAAAAATGAAAACAAAAGAAACAAAACAAGAAGAAAGAATGTACATTAATTGAGAACATGGAGAATTTTTGGAGAGAAAGAGAGAGGTGCTTGAGAACTTGAGAGTTTGGAAGAGAAAGGAAGGTGTTTGGAAAGCTTGAGGATTTGTGAACTTGGAGAATTTGAGAACTTAGAGAAGGGAGGAGAAAGTGTTTGAGAAGTTTAGAGAATTTGATGAAGGAATGGGAGAGTGTTTGGGAACTTTGAGAATTTTGGAAGAGAGTGTTTGGGAAGTGTTTGAGAATATGGAGACTTTTGAAGAGAATAGTAATGTGTTTGGGAAATTTGGAGAAAGGATGAGTGTTTGAGAGATTTGGAGAAGAAAAAGGAAATGTGTTTGAGATTTAGTACAAAGAAAATTTAGTAGAATGATCTTATTACAACAATTGAGAACTACAAAGGGAAACTAAGAGAATTTGAGGGAGAGAAGGGAAGGGAGCTCTAGAGAAATGCTTGAGAGCTCCCCCCCTTGGGGTGTGTTTACAAGCTTAGAGAACTTCCCTATTTATAGGCCTAGGGGAAGTGAAAATCTGAATTATACAATAGAGTTTACTAACCACACTCACTTCACCAACTTACAACACTCAATTCACCTAACACACTATTACATTTGAAAACAATTCCTCTTGTCTTTAGGCTTAGTGTTGCAACTCCCACTTCATCATCTTTTGGCTGCTACAAAATTCCACTCAAATATAGGTATTGAATATGCTTCACCAAACTTTCCCACAATCAACAACACATCATCATGTATATGTCATGCATGACAATGCATTGCAGCCAGCTTGTGGGCTCGTTTTGGGCTTGTGGCTTCAATCTGAAAAATCTGAAAAAATATGGATCTTGAAGCTCTTTGTCTTATCTTTCCAAGCATATGCAGCCCAACTCAAGGAAAAATCGGGAAGGCCTTCAAATGTGATTTTTGGCCCAGTAACGCAGATGCTGCCGAATTTGACCTTAAGTTGCCAAAACATGTATAACTTTCTCTAGAAGACTCGGAATCATGAACCGTAAAATTCTACAGAAAATAGACTTCCGTATCTTTCCAATGATGTATGGCTCATCATCTGGTTCTTCTTGAGCAAGTACAGTCCAATCCGTGAAGTTGACTGATCTGCAGACACCATTTTGAGCTAATTTGTCTCCAAAATGCAATTAGTGAGTCTCAAGCTTATAACACTGAAACAAATACAAAACTAATTAAAAGCACAAGTTTAACTCAAAAACATAACCAAATCATAAGTTAGAAGGGTACAAAATGATATGTAAATATGCACCGATCACCTGGAGAACCTTCCCCGCATCGGCAACTTTAGAACTGCCTTCTTCATATAGCCGTTTGGCGCGCTCGGTAGCAGTGATGGCTCTTTTTATACACAGCCACATGTCCATCGATGCCTGAAAAGTGGAGCCATACCGAGCAAAAGATAACAACGATAGCAAAAAAAAGGGGTGAGAGAGAATGGGAGTAAAAGGTTACCGTGGCCTGGAGACGGAAGGCACGCCCCGCCTCTTCCCGAAGAGCCTTCTTCGGCAGCTCGTCGATTTTAGACAAGTCCATCTGCGAGCCCACGATCATATGGTTCGCAAACTGAACCGTCATTGAAGGACACGCCAGCGTGACTGCCTCGGTAGGCCCCTCTTCGTCCTCGGCGGCGAAGATGGCCCTCTGGGGTCGATAAGCCACATCCGCTTGGGAGTGGATACAGCATCCAGATCCACCTGTATGGGCCACTTCTCGGAAGCCTTGGAGGTGGCAGCCTCGGCTCCCTGATTCGGGTTGAGCACCGGCTTGTCCGCCAGCACCCTTCTGCTCACAGGCTCGGCATGGCGCTGTCTCTGCCGTTCGGCAAGGGGCTGCTCCTTGAGGTCAGCCTGGGCAACCTTCTCGGCAGAAGCCTTTGGTTGTTGTTTTTGCTTCTTCCCCTTAGCAGCCACCTGGTAGCGCCGCTTTGAGGTCTCTGACATTTTCTTAGCCTAGGCAGTCTTCCTGGCCTCAGACACTACATGAACGAAACGATGGGATTACTCTCGGCAGGGTTCACAAGGCGGGCTCTGACGAGGTTCTCGGTGAAGAGGAATTGTGGGTATTCCCTATCAACGGCATGAACTTTCAACCTCACCTTATCTATCTGCCGAAACTCTGATTGGGTTGCCGTGGGCTGCTTCAGTTTGCCTGCAAAAATAACAAAGTCAGATTAGTTTGCTGAACAAAAGCAGGTGACCTACGGATCGGCATGGTAAAAACCTACCAGCAATATGAAAAGTAGTGGGGATGTGGAAGTGAACGAGAACTCCCGAGGGCGATTCCCAATCGCTAGAGAGTAGCACCCGCCGATTCCTCCAGGACTTTTGAGAGGTCGGCACGACAGTCAGAAAATGGCCCCTTTCGAAAGCCCTGAGGCAGTTCGCCTGAACCCAGCCTCCATGATCGGTACTCTTGGACTTGGTTATGCTGTATAGGTGAGAGAACTGTTCGTAAGAAGGCCCCTCCTCACCGGCAAGTCTGAATGCCGTGACGACCCCCATCAGGATGGCCCAGAAGTTCGGATTGAACTGCCCAGGGGCATACCCAATCTGAGCCAGAATTCTTTGAACTGGAGGCTGCAACGGCAACCTAATGCCATCCTTAGGGTTGCTCAGGGATTCGGTAGGGCCTGGGATCCTCATCCCTACCGAATGGGGTATCGGGTATTCTGCCCTGATCCTTGCCAACTCACGGTAGGTCAGCTTATTGGGCGGCAGGTAGTCTACATCGAACAGCTGCTCCCTCGCTACCCTCATCGGTACCCTTGGGTTCCCACTGTTCACTATTGTCACTCTCGGTAGGAAAATGGGCTCGGAAGACTCTCCACGGCCTGAAGTGGAGGCCTCTGGACAATGACTAGAGGATGCCTCCGGCACTCGAGCGTCCCCTACTTGAGGATTGGAATGCAGGTCCGGCCCAACTTCCCGACCGTCACTATACACGACCGCCAGCGGTAGGGGCTGACTAGTCATAAGCCCCTTACCGATCCCATGGGTGGGTGCAGGTCTAAACCTCACGCCGACCACTTCCACCTCGGAGCCACTATCGCTCTCGGTATCCTGGTTTGATTCCTCACTATCTGTAGCCCTTCGCCTATCTGGAGACTCATCCTCGAATGCATTGGGCTCATTCTCGAACCCTGACTCGCTATCAGACATCTATAAAAAAACCGGAAGGAAACTAAGGGCCATGCAGGGAACTATCCTACCGATGCCTACGCCTCTACCTATGGCAACTAGACTACCGAACCACACCCCACTTGCATAAAGTTCTAGTCTAGTTCAAACCAATGAAGGACGCACGCATAACGAAAGGAAAGAAAATAAAAGATTACCGAACGATACCTTATGAGAACTGAGGTATAAGGACGAGAATCGATTCGCCTTCCTAATGATCACGTCGGAAATCGCCTGTGTTACCGTTTGCTCTCTCAGGAAATCGCCTCTGTTACCGTTTGCTCTCGTCGGAAATCGCCTGGACAAAGCTCTCGCCTCACTCACAAATGCAAAGTGAATCTTGCCTTAGACACCACCTCTATTTATAAGGCAAGAATTGCAACGGTACACCTCGAGATACCAAACGGCGCATTAATGGCGCCACCTTGCGTGATTAGACGCACCACGTGTCGTGCGCTGAGTGGAACCTCTGACAGCACGCTGGGTACAGAAGACGAAGCGTCGCCCTGTCCCATCACTCCTCCCAGTGCGTGGATCGCGAAGGAATAAACAAACCTGCCCAAGTTAATAAGCAATCGGCAAGCCTCCTCGGAACCCCTCAAACACGCCAGAAGCTGCCGAACGGTAATCCTCGCAGTGGCGACCCTTGAGCTCCTAGGCAGATTCCTGGGTGAATCGGCACTGGGACAAGGCCCAGCGCACCCCCCTTGACAAGCTACCGAACGGTAGGGCAACCTTAGCGGCCACCGAAGAACAAACAAGTCCCCAACCGAGAAATCTCGCCCGAGAACTTGAGGGACTCCTATTTACACCATAATGAAAGGCCAATTGGAGAAGAACACCTGGATAGGATCGAATCTAGTCAAAGTCGCCTTCGGCACCCAGAACCTGGTCAAGATTGCCTTCGGCATCCACACTACCGATCCCTCCATTAGGGCAACGCCCACTCCAAGGACACGTGGCGTGCTCCGAATCGACGTCCACAGTCCCACATCGAAATTCTACATCAAGTGCACACCTCCCAAGGCCTATAAAAGAGGCCAACTACCCCAAAATAGAGGTAATCAGAACTTACGGCATACAAGCCTATTGATCTGTCAGTTGAACTTTCTAAATCCGAACTTACTTAAGTATCGGAGAGCCTTCGGCCGGTACCACACCGGTGCCTTAGGTCTTACCGAGCGTTTGCTCATATTGCAGATCACGCTCCCTACTGAGGCACCAAGGATACCGAAGGCATTAAAATTACTAAGTTGACCCTCTAAGTCAGAGAACCACTTTTTGGCGTCAACAACAATGTTTGTTATTTAGGTATAAGAATGGCCACTTAGAGATTAGAAATTTTCATTTCAAGTCTTAGGTCGGCGCCTGATAATGTCTCTTCTCATATAGTATAGATGAGTGTTTGTAACAGACAATGAAATATTATATATAGATGAGTGTGGGTATACTAACAATTATAGATCCATCGTTGCCAGAATTTGAGTCGTGTTCCACTTGGGAATTCAGTAGGCATCAGTGCAAATGCATGTATGGGGGATACCCTATGGGGGTCTTTAGTACGGACCAATTGTGGGCAACGCTGAATTAATTCCTGTGCAATATCTGTAGTAGAGAACAAAAGTGTTATAATGGGAAAAGCTTAATCAACTTGGTTGTCATAATTAAGTTAAAACTTATACCAAATTTTCTCACAAACATGGAATGGCAAACAAGTCCAGCGCCGTACGGGCCTTTCTCTGGCATTAGATCTTCGAGTGGAGTGACGGAGTAGAGATAATGAACGATTTCCTAATGTTCATTGAGACAAGCTAAGAGAATTGGAGTCATATTGCCTTCCTCAATGGCAATACTAAGTATGTTCTTGCTCTTTTTAACCATGCATTCAACCATTTTGAGATTTCCTCTATGTGCAGCAACAGCAAGAGCTGTCCAACCAAGAGCTTTTATTTCCAAGTCTTCCTCTGTCATCAACTCCACGAACCCTTCCACAATATGCTCGTGCTGTAATTCTATTGCCATGTAAAGAGCTGTCTTTTTTGTGTATGGAATTCTTGTTCTTATTGCATTGGGATGTAGGGTAAGAAACTCCTTTGCTTTATTCCAATCCCCACTCCTCACAGCATTGAAGAACGGCTGATACTGATGGAAGTCATCCACAGTCGCGTCATGTCCTGCCCCAAATTTTAATTACTCAATTATTTCACATAACATAATCCATTTATTTCTTGTTTTAATAATGATTGAATGAATTGTACATGCATCTTATATGTAGCTTTTTTTTTTGTTCAATCAAATCTGTTTATACCCAAAATGAATAGCCAATAAGAATAGGACACGTGGAGGAAATCGAGCCTGGTCAGGGAAGCCTTCGGCACCCTGCCTACTGATCGCTCCATTAGGGCAACACCCTCTCCTGGGACACGTGGCACGCTCACAATCGACGTACACAATCCCACATCGAAATTATCAACAAAGTGCACACCTCCCAAGGCCTATAAAGGAGGCCAACTACCCCAAAATAGAGGTAATCAGAACGATCGGCATACTGCCTAATTGATATGTCAGTTAATCTTACTAAATCCGAACTTACTTCAGCATCGGAGAGCCTTCGGCCGGTACCACACCGGTGCCCTGGATCTTACCGAGTGTTTGTCTCATATTGCATATTACACTCCGTACTGAGGCCATCAGGATACCGAAGGCATAAATCACTAAGTTGACCCTCAAAAGTCCTGAACCACTTTTTGGCATCAACAAAATCTTTGAAGCTTAATTGTCTTAATTTGCCGAATGGTAAGGCAAGTGAGGATAGTTGTTGTGGTGGCTCGAGGGGCCGTAGTGATGCCATTGGTGTTGTTGGGGATGCCTTTCGGTAGCCTCGGAATATTTTCCACATCGAAAGCTTAATTTTGAAACTCTTGATCTGTAGTTTGTAGCCCCCTTGGATTTTGATTAGCATTCGGCAATTTATGCAGAACACAAGGACTAGGGCTGAAGATGTGTCAGCTCCGGCAAGCACCGAAGTTGCCGTTCGGAATTCGACTTCAGGCAAGAGACAAATAGGATCTGTGCTTTGCCATTCGGTTAGACCATTCATTAGTGAGCTTCTGACCAGCATGGTGGTGCAACGGAGCTTCGTGGTTGCTTTGAGCATGGTTGGTACCAAACGGTAATGTCGTTTGGAACATTTTAATGGCTTGACAGATTTTGGTAGAGAAGAGAACCAGTACCGAACGGTAGTTTGATTTGCGAGCTGTGAACGGGGGCTTTCGTCATGTGGGGCACCGATCAGTAGGCCTAATACTTCGCAATCTGGGCAGATTCATTTGGTGTTTCCGTTTGGTTTACCATCCTCCCAACTATACGCACGCTCATATGCCGATTGATAAGACATGATGGAGAGGTGTCCTGATAAGACTGTAGCTTTAGGAGCTGAATGACACCGTTGGAATTTTTCTGAAATTGACAGGCTGTTTCCTAAAATCGTTAATTTTGGACTTCAGAAGGAAACAACATAGAGCTGCCGTTGAACATGGTTCTGAGCCATTAGCTTTGGTGTGAGGCATGCGGGGTTTTCTTTGGCTGCCGAACGGTAAGGAGGTAGACCTTCATCGTGGCTTGACCAATCAGTGGCTTTGTGCCATATTGCTTTGCTGAATACTGGTTCGAATGGTAAAGCCATTCTAGCTTAGGGTGCACGTGGGCATGCAACGTGAATTATGGGGATGCATGGTTGCTTTGACCAATCAGTAGCTTGTGCCACTTTGCTGAATTATGAGGATGCATGGTGGTGCATGCACTACGTCAAATTTCACTTACAGCAACACTAGATAGGCATCGGTAGAGAGGGAAATCGATGCTATTAGCAGATTAGGCATCAATTTCGTAAATAACGATACTAAAAAGGTATAAAGACATCAACCCGCATTTTTGTTTATTTATGACGATGGCTTTATTCCCCTTAAGCATCATCTGTATAAATATAGATGCCTAAAGTGATTAGTTTTTATTTTATTTTTAAGAGGGTCATTTTTTGGTAATATATCTCTGATGCCTAAAGTCTGAGTCAATGCCCTAACCCAAAATTTTTACTCTCCCTCTCAAACTCTCTCTGAAACTTCAGCTCCCTCTCAAACTCTTGCCCCAATTCGTCTAACTCCCTCTCATATTTTTGGCTAAAAATTAAACTCCCTCTCTTCTCTCTCACGATACCCAGTCAGAGTCACTCTCTCATCCTTCTTCACACCTCCAAAGTCCCCTCTCTTCTCTCTCGCGATTACCCACAGTCAGCCTAAACCTTCTCTCACTATACCCACAGTCACAGTCACAGTCTCTCTCTCATTCCTCTCACCGTCAGCATCTCTCTTCTTCACTGATTTCTTCTATGTCCTCCATCTCTGCCGTCATCTATTCCTAAACCCTAAAAGAGAGAGCCATAGATGTCCTCCTCGTCGTCGAGAAGAGCCATCGCAGTCCCTTCGTTTACCTCCGTTGTCGTCGTCCTCCAGGTGAGATTATCAGTTAGGGTTTCAATTTATTGGGTAATTTCTCTAATCTTACTCTGCCTTTTTGTGTTAGATGACTTCTTACTAAGCATCCTTCTATTGTGTTTGTGTTAGATGGTTTTGTTGAATACTTAAGCTTTTTGGTACAGGAAATGGCTCCTGCTGCGCCCAAGAGCGGGATCTTCGTGGTCTGAACAAAGGCCACATTGTCACCAAGCGTGAATTGGCTCCTCGCCCATCTGACCGCAAAGGGGTATGTTTTGTTTGGTCACTGATTGTTCATACAAGTTTATTTGATTTCTGGGATTGTCTTTATATTCTTTTGTTGTTTGGGTCTTGATTTTGTGATGACGTAATGTGAATAAGACTAAAATTTCTATGCTTTGTTGGTTTTGATATTGAAGAAAAGAAGCGAGAGGGTGCATTTCGTGAGGAACCTAATCAGGGAAGTTGCTGGTTTTGCTCCATATGAGAAGAGGATCACTGAGCTTTTGAAGGTTGGTAAGGACAAGCGTGCTCTTAAGGTGGCCAAGAGGCAGTGGGGTACCCACAAGAGAGCTAAGAAGAAGAGATGTCCAACGTCCTCTGCAAGATGAGATGAGATTTTTCTCTTTGCCCCCGCTGTGTGTTTGATATGTTTTCATATGGCTTTTGCATTTTTGTGTTATAGTCAATTTATGAGATTGTTTGTGTTATAGTCAATTTATTTGGTTGTTTTTTTCTTTGCCCTTTGTTTCATAAGGAGTTAAACCAGTTACCAGCTTGAGTTAAAGAACCTCATGTTCCAATTTGGATGGCGTAAATGCGCATGAATATTATCAAAGTCAATGTTATGAATTAGTTTTGGTACCATTGCAATCAATATCAAAATTTGTTTGTAATAGAGTGGTTTTTGGTGTCAACTCTGTTTTTGTGTGCCATGTTTGTAACATTTGAGTTAGTTTGCTCGTCCAGCGAATGGAAATTTGTTTCTGATTCTTTTTTCAGCTATTTAATTGGACTAACATATTGTATGATGAGAGTAGCTTGTTTTTGGGGAGCCCAACCTTTCATTTTCACATTGTCTTTGGTGGTTTGATTATGTTATAGGATTTATATGCTGTTTGTGTTGATTGTGGAATTGTTCATGTGCAGGTCTGGTGGAATTGTGTTAATGGTTGTGTTAATTGTTCATAAAGCTTACATTTATTTTAGGTTCTTGGATTAAAGTACTTTCTGGCTAACCCTTATACCTCTTTATTATGTAGGGAGCTGTACAAAAATAACATTCAAGGAACTATTCCAGCTGAGCTTGGTAACTTGAAGAGCCTCATTAGCTTGGACTTATATAACAACAACATATCAGGGACCATTCCTTCTTCATTGGGGAAATTGAAATCACTTGTGTTTTTGTGAGTTGATTAAATTAAGCACTGCACTTTACCTGTGTTATTGGGCTGTTTTTGGCTTAATTTAGTCTATTTTCTTGGACGAGAAATTGGGAGGTTGGTTTTCTGACAACTCCACTTTTGCTTGAATATTGATGGATAACTTATTTGGGATCCTAGATCACAGGTGCAACACCGGAAAATGAATCTGGTAGCTTTTGAATTGTCGCATTTTGCAATTTCTTGAGTGTTACTTAGATTAGGGGACTAATCACTGGCCTTGTATCAATACATGACCTACTGGTCCTCTTTGTGTCTCTGTGTCTCTGTGTCTCTATATATGTATACTGACATAAGAAGCAAATTACCATGAGTATATGGACAAATGAGTTGGGCTATGCACTTTATGCTTCTCATCATTATCAGTCTATTGGAGTAAATTTTTGGAATGATTATTAAATAAACAGAAAGTATAGTTTCTTGGATTTGCACTACATATCTGGAAATGGGTGAAACTTCATCCTCAATGCTATAGGATGTTTGTATAGAGAATAAAGTCGACGAATGGGATTGCTGCTATCTTATTTTGGTTTGCTTAGTGAACATATTTGAATGATTTTTGTCAAACACAAATTGGTCTCTCAGACACTGCTAAATCTTCTTATTATGTTTTTCTTCTTTTTGTTCTCACTTGATATGCTGAGGTTTGGTTGCATATGGTTCACCATTGACTCTTATCTTACTCTTAACAGAAAAATTTGGCTTACTCTCTACTCCATCACATAATCATTTATGAACCTATTTGAAACATGATGTGGGATCCATTTAATGACTTCTTGTTATCTAATTAGATTGGTTGACAAATTCTGTTTTTTTGGTAGTTAGGTCTGTGTTAATATGAACCTTGTGTAATTTTTTTTCACAGCAATGTGCCTCTGTTTTTTTGGTAGTTAGGTCTGTGTCAATTGAGAAAAAATGCTAGCTGTGCTTGTTCAACTCTCTACCCCATCACATGATCATTTAATTGCTAGTTTAAACATGAAGTGGGATCCAATTAATGACTTCTTGTTATCTAATTAGATTGATTGACAAATTAGATTTTCTTGTTCACCAATATGATTTCGTAAATTTGCATATTGGTTCATTTGAAGTGACAACATATCTTATGCAAATTTAGTACCTTGCACTTTTTAAGCTTATGTTCATATTTTGTGTTTACATACTGTGTTTTTTTTTCCCAGTATAGAGCTAGAAGGAAGGACACGTACACCCAAATGGAATTGGATGGGGTGTGAGAAGAATTGGCAAGTCATGTCCTAGAATGGATTTTTGATTAAGCTAAACATTCCTTCATTTTACATGTCTTTCTAGCTAGTATTTTGCTTATGCATAGACAAGTATGGATAATTTGTGGTGTAGGGCTGGTAAATTTGTGATTTGTATGTGACAAGTATGGATCATTCAAGTATTTTGCTTATATATATATATATATAGACAATTATGGATATATTTAAATTACATGCCTTTCTTAAATACTATTATAGTAACTAAGTAAAGTGTGATGTGAAACAAGCAAAATACTTACCCTTTCCTTGCATAAATGATGCCTATTGTTTATAACAACTTCAGTTTTCCATAAATAATTGAAGTTGAAAGATAAAAACAACAACCAGACATCTATTATCACTGATGCCTAAAACGAGAAGTAGCATCAACATTTATGTAACCACCAACACTATTGGAGGCTTTTCACGTCCGCAAAATAAAAAAAGCGATGATGTATAACATAATTCACAACACCATTATTTGTTTCTATGATGTTGTAATTGACAATATGCATCAGCATAGTAGATATCACTGATGCTATTAGACCTCTTTAGCCTCATCCCTTTTAAAACTATTGATGATGTTAGACCTCTTTAGCCTCCTACCTTTTGAAACTACTGATGTTGTTTCGCGTTTAGGCGTCAGAAGTCAACCTTTTTTTGGCACTCGGAAATCATTTAGGCATCGGAGATTACCAGAGATCCGATGTAGTAAACGATAAACAGCGACGGAGAATATCCGTTGCCTATTACATAGGAATAGGCAACAGGCTTGAATACCACGGTATTTATGTGTAATAGGCAACGGATTTTATCCGTTGCTAAAGCCCTTTTCTGACATAGTGATGTAAAGCCCTCCAAGGCTGGGCAATGTTGCCCAACGTCATCTGCCACACATGGTTTTTACTTTATGCAATACTAATATTTTAATGAAATCTGACATGCAATATTCCAAATAAAATATAAATAAAAGAGATGTGGTATGCTTCACTTATCTCTTGGAAGTTTCGTTGGCTTCCCTTAGACTTGAAATTGAGGTATTGCCAAACGGCACTTTAGAATTTTGTTGAGATGGTTGTTTCACTTTTGGTCATGAGAGCCATGCAAAGTGGTAGCCATATTTTGATTGGCTTTTCCTTAAAATATCATCTTCTACAATTTGTTGCCTTAGCATTCATTGTTGCTCCAGCATGGGATTGCTGAACGGCAACTTAGGTGATGCCGATTGTAAGGGTGCCGAAGGGCACTGAAGAAAGAGAGAATGACAGAAGCCTTTTGTGTTGAGTTCCCACAGACGGCGCCAAACTGTTGACGCCAAAAAGTGGTTCAGGACTTTTGAGGGTCAACTTACTGATTTATGCCTTGGGTATCCTGATGGCCTCGGTAGGGAGTGTAATCTGCAATGTGAGACAAACGCTCGGTAAGACCTAGGGCACCGGTGTGGTACCAGCCGAAGGCTCTCCAATACTTAAGTAAGTTCGGATTTAGTAAGATTAACTGACAGATCAATTAGGCAGTATGCCGATAATTCTGATTACCTTTATTTTGGGGTAGTTGGCCTCCTTTATAGGCCTTGGGAGGTGTGCAATTTGTTGATAATTTCGATGTGGGATTGTGGACGTCGATTGTGGGTGTGCCACGTGTCCCAGGAGAGGGTGTTGCCCTAATGCAGCGATCAGTGGGTAGGGTGCCAAAGGCTTCCCTGACCAGGCTCGATTTCCTCCATGTGTCCTGTTCTTATAGGCTGTTCATTTTGGGTATAAATAGAGAGAAGTGACTCCTTTTTTATAACACCAACCAGACAATACATGAGGCACTCACGTGGCCTCCAAACCAAGAAGTAATAAAAAACAACTTATATATGCAGCAAGCATGTGACTTTATGGGCTACCTAGCCTAAAAAATGGTGGGATAATATTCGAGGGAGTAGGAAATACCTTATAAAATTTGCACTAAATCAGTATTTTATCAAATCTTACACCAAGCTCAAGCCCAGTCTAGTCTACTAATTAGTCCTTCAGACAAAAAAAAAAAAAAAAAAACTAATTAGTCCTTAAATGATCAGTACCTTGTCACAAAAAGAGAATCAAGTATACCTGGGTTGTTGGATGAGTTTGTAGACTGAACAGGCGAATTACATGGAAGTAATGGCTGTGGCGTTAACCTTTCTGCCAAAGTATCCCAATCCCAAGCAATCTTGGCTGAAGTCATGTCTCTAATCACCGAAAAAGCTTCTGGCCCGCACGAAATTTGGATTGTATGTAAAGCCATCGCATTCTTCTTCCTCCAAGTCTTGAGCCGATCATCAGAGTCTTGGTCTTCTCCTTTAGGAGGTTCAGCTGTAGCCTCCACTGCATCCCAAAGGTCTTGAGCCAACAAGTAATTTTTGACCAATACACTCCAATGCATATAGTTATTCTTGTGAAGAACTTCCATAACAATTGCACCTGCGAGGACGCCCACTTGCTTCCATTCTTACTGGTCAAGCACACTACAAGAGAAAAAATTAAAGAGTGGTTTTAATGTCCTTGTAATAACTTGTAAAGAACCCAGTCTTCCCTTCGGTTGCTTATGCTGTAACAGGACCACATACTGCTTTTCTTCATAGTTGCTTTTCTCTCTTTTGCTTTCTCTTCTTTTAAATTAAACCTGAAACCTAACATACTAATGGATCTGTGGTCAAACAAGTACGAAGGGCTCAGTGGAAGCTCTGTAAAAAGAAAAAGGAAAAGAGGAAAAAGGGTAAAAATAACGAACCGAAGTTAAGATTTTCGTACAAAGTAAAGCAATGTGGGACCGGATTTCCAGAAACTTAACGAAAATACTTGAATGGCTTGCAAATTGCAAATAGAGAGAATTTCATTTAAACCCCTTGACGTTTGGCATAATTATAGTCAGACCCCACAGTTTTGGCAACATTACAGTCACACCCCCTATCTTTAAAATGTGTTAGGATTAGTAAGCGGTCCCAGGCCAAGACTGTCTTTCCATCAACCCTCCTCCAGCATAAAATGTTCAAAACATTAGAATCGTCATTTCCCAGCCAAATCTCTCTCTCGGCAACTGGGTTTTAACCTTGTTTTTATGTGATGTTATTTGTGGTCGCACTGTAATTATGCTAAACTTGAGGGGGTCTACATGAAATTCTCACGCAACAAACAAAGATCAAAGAAAGGATTGAGTTTTTGGAACATCGATGTGGCATTAATTTTTTTTTATTTTTTTGGTAACAAGGAAGGCTAAAGCCCAACACAAACACTAATGTTGTGTTAGTTTAAGACAGGTGTAGTCAATTAGATTTGTAAATTGAATCTTTTTGTGTTTTTTGGTATCTCGAGTCTTGTAAAATGTCTTGTGTGTTTGGGTTTGTTTTGGCTATGCAAAACGTTGACACACACATAGAATTACGCTAGGCTTTATGTTTGTGTATTTCCTTTGCACACAAGTTGTGGGGACAAATAAAGTTTAAAAGATTGTGCAATATATATACGTGCTTTGAAGAAATCTTTCATCCTAACGGCTTGAACTTGGATTTTTGTTCACAAGCTTCCTAATCAGTTTGAGGATTCTATATTATCTGACAATGAGAGCAAGATGTTGGAAACTAATGTTGTTGATGCCCAAAAATAGATGACCATTTATGGACCCAACCTAGAAGTAGGATGTCTTCAGTCTTGTGGGCTCTTTGACAAACGTGGATCTGCAAGACAAAGAGCATCGATAAGACTTTGGGTACCAGTGTGGTACCGGCTGAAGGCTCTCCAATGCTTAAGTTTGCTTAAGGACGAAGTGAATAGTAATTTGGACAAAGTAAGGGCTAAGTAGCGGAATGTTACGGTTACCTTTCTTTTTGGGACTTGTGCCTTATTTATAGAGGTTCAAGGTGAGGGACTTTGGGTTATAATTTCTATGTGAGACTATGAACATCGCTTAAGAAGCTACCACATGTCCATGTCCTGCCTTGTTTAGCAAGCACCTTCTTTAGCCAGATTGACAAGTTAGGTTGTCGAAGGCTAACTTGTTGTTGATGGTTGTTAAGGGTCTCAATGTATTAACTAGGCTATGTGGGCTCCCCTTTTAGGTCCCATGTTCCACGTGTCTTGAAATGACTGGCCGATTAGATGTGATATAAATAGGAGTCCCCCAAGTTCCTGATTGAGAAGGGACTTCTTGGTTAGGGACTTGCATTTGTCTTCGGCATTCTAACTGAGAGTGATTTCACAAAGACGATGAGCATGTCCTTTGCTTTTTCTTTCATGTTGATGGCAGTTCCTTAGTCCCCTAAATCTCTTATCAAGGAGGCGCTTGGAAGGAGGGGCAGAAAAGGATCTGCTACCAAACGGTAGGTTGGTCATGGAGTGGGTTGCAATCTAATGGATGTGCTACCGAAGAGTAGGAAGCATCCTTTGGGTAATGGAGTGGTGAGTGTTGTTCGGTGAGAAGGCACGTCTATGTGTCAAGTTATCATGCAAGTTGTAGCATAACAATAGGCGGTGTGAAGCCTAGTATCGTTTGTAGGTTTATGGAAAATGTTGTACGGTAAGTTTTGGCAGTGTAGTTACTGATATTTCCAAACTTGTATCTTGCCGTTCGGTAAAATAGACGAGGTAGCCTTTAGTTTCTGAAGGGTTCGTGTTTGCCAAAAAGAATCTGTTGGGGTGTCGAATAGGCATAGACTTGTGATTTTTCGCCTTAAGTCTTGAGCGAAGGCTAAATAACTTGATGCTTAGACTTCTGTGCCCGTGGGTGGCTATTTATTGAAGCATGACGCCATGTGGCAGAAACGCATCAGACGTGCTTGCTCATCATGATGGCGCCCTTGGTGAACTGACGTGAACCATAAGAGCCTTCAATATTTAAGAGAGTGGCTCATGAGATAAAACTTTGCGTTTTGAGCCAAAATTTGAAAGCTTGTGAGCTGATTTCTAGCGAACTTATTTTTCGATGAAGGAAATTTCCATGTAGCGATTCAAAGCATGAAACATAGGTGTTAAAGACCTTAGAGCCCTTAGTTTGATCCAAGCATGACCCGTAGTTTTCCATAGTTTTTGTTTCTAGATGTCACAGAGTGATTTAGAATATGAACAAAGTTCCCCTCGATGAGGAATCATCAGATGATAAGCATGGTACTTGTAACATCCCGACCCAAAATAAAAGGAATAGTGAATTAATTAATTTCAAGAATTATGAATTTCCAATTTTGCCCTCGGAGTAGGGGTAATTTGGTTATTTTTAATCCGGAAAGATTTCGGGGCAGTGGCTGGTACCTTTATGTAGGTCGTACTGAGACGAGTCCGTAGACATGCGGTAGGCTTGAATCGGAGTTGTAACGAGAAAGTTACGAGATAAAGACTCTCAGTGGCACAATCGTAATTAATTCGAAGTTCAATTTTAATAAAAATCTCAGAAAATCTCTCTCTCCTCACTCTCTCTCTCTCTCTTGGTCGCGAGCCCCCCTTGTGAATAGCGCAGCGGCTGTTCACCTTCGGCGCTGCCACGACCGACCTCCACTCCGACTGGGACCGGACCCAAAATGACTGACGCATCCCCGCCGTCGAACCCCAGTCCTCCTCTGCCGTCACCAGCCGCTCCAGTCGTCGTAAAACGCTCGGAATCACGTGGGTTTTGACAGAATTTCTCCGACTTCGATCTCCGTCGTCCGGCTACCGATTCCATCGAGTGAGGTATGGATTTTAGACTATTTTTTCATGCTCTAGCTGCTGGTTGTGTTAGGTTTGAGAAATTTCTGAGTTTTGGAAGTTAATTAAGCGATAGAAAATCTGCCGGTTTCGGCCTCCGTTTTTGGCCACTTCCGTCGAGAATTTGGGGTATGTCCAAGAACAAAAGTGGCTCCAAATTAGGGGTTTTGCTTAGGGTAGGAGTTTGGAGCCGTGATTTTGAGATTTTCCGGCTATGCGATATCGCTTTGGACACCGACGCGCTGCCAGCGCGTGTGGCGGTGCGTGGGCACTATAGTAGAGGGTCATTATGTCCCAATGCGATCCCCTGGTCGTCACGAGCACATAGGATTTTACGGATCTCATTTTGGATACCGTTTGAGTCTCGAACGGATATCGCCTATTACGCGTTATCCTGGTTTGATAGGTTTGGTACGTTGAATGGTCTTGAATTTATTCTATGTTAACCTAGGCATCCTTAGGATTGTGTAGGATTCGACGGATCATAAAACGGAGTCCCGGATACCCCAGAAATGCCAACCCTAGGGCTAGGATTTCAGTAACCGTTCGATCGTGCAATCGTGAGCGATCCGGCCATCCGATCTGGACCAAACTTGCAGGATGTGTGTCCGAAGCCTTGTAGGACACGTAGGAAATTTTGGATTGGAGTTTGGGGGTCGTGGGCGGCGCGGGCCCAGTTGACCAAGTTTGGGTAGTTTGATCCTCGATTGACCGTGAGTTTTCCGAGGTAGTCCCATTCTTCGAAGTGTACTAGAACGACCCTTTTGGACGAGTCTTAACCGTCATTTGTTTTATGTTGCTTATGTGGGTCTATGAGTTTATTTTTATGGTTTGAGAGGGAAATCTTATGCTTTTGTATTTAATGGGTTATTTAAATGCTTGTTACATTTAATAGTTGAATTCTTTATTTTGTAAAGTAGTTGCAATATATGTGGTTTGACATATTCGAGTGTTTTGAGTTTATATATAATAATTGAGAAAGTGCTATCTTTGTTGATTTTGTATGGGGTACTTAGAATGTTAATTTGAGTATTATTAGCACTACCTTAGGTACCTCCCCGGTTATGGATTTTATATTTGAGAATTTATTTTGTCTAGGCCCGTCGGAGTTTGTCCAGGCCCTTCGGAGATTGATTTATTTTGCTCAGGCCCGTCGGAGTTTGTCCAAGCCCTTCGGATGTCTTCTTAATACGATGCCTTGGGAAAATTGAATTAAGGAAGGGAATATTATTTTTATAATATTTATGTAAGGATTACAAACTCCACCATCATACGTACCTCCCCCCTTGGATGATGATATTTGGAAACAGTAGATATGGACACTGGGATACATGAAAATGGATATACTATTCACACACGTGCCGGGTTTCGGGCGTGTGGGCTTTATTGGTCATGGATCCTGGAATTATGGGATGCCAGAAAAATTGTGGATATGGTCTAGATATGACGGAACCCGGGGCATACCTTAACGGGGTGTCGCTGTAGACCCTTGATTGGGTAGTCTGCGCACGTAGGACGGTTCCAGGCGTATGGGTCTTGATTCTTCGTCCGTACGTGCTGGGTTAGAGTGTCAGTCCCCCAGTTGGACGACTCATCCCTAGCCACATAGACGTTTGAGGGCCGGATAAATGTCAGCTAGTCAACAATCCCCTGTTGGATTGTTTCCCCCAGTACATGATGTGCATCATCATATGTACCTCTGCATCATCATATGTACCTCCCCTTGGATATTGATATATGGAAATATGGATATGGTCTGGATATGACGGAACCCGGGGCATACCTTAACGGGGTGTCGCTGTAGACCCTTGATTAGGTAGTCTGCGAGCGTAGGACGGTTCCAGGCGTACGGGTCTTGATTCTTCGTCCGTACGTGCTGGGTTAGAGTGTCAGTCCACCAGTTGGACGACTCATCCCTAGCCACATGGACGTTTGAGGGCAGGATAAGTGTGAGCTAGTCAACAATCCCCTGTGGGATTGTTTCCCTTGGTACATGATGATGGTGAGAGGTGGGTGTTATTATATTACACATGTATATGTGGTTTGATTCTGGTTTGAGATTTGTGACCGTTGATATGAGAACTACGTATGGCTTGATCCCTTGTCCAAGGGTACGTAGGCAGCCGTGGAATATTATTGCGTTTAAAAGTTTTGATCGATTCTGAATGTGTGATCGGATTTTTGATGTGGTTAATGAATTTGAATCCGGTTTAATGATTTATGTGGTATTTGTAAAGTTGTTTGAGGTCATTAATTACATGGCTTATGTTTTAATTGACTTAAGAACATTGTTGGTGCTATTTCGAATTATTTGAAGGCCGGAGGCCAATTAGATGAATTGCCTGAGATTATGTTGTGCATGCTGCCGGTTGGTATTGTTATATGTGTTTTATGCAGGTTGGAATTTTTGGGGAATGTTCAATTTGCAGGGGAGACTCTGCCAAAATTTCGGCAGAAAGTCTCGGGCCCTTTTTCCTTTTTGGGCAAAGAAGGCTCGATTTTTAGTAAGTGGGCCCGGCATCAGTATGATGTCGGAATTTTCCACAGGATTTGTCTCGGGTTCCGAGGAAATTCGGGGCAGGTCCTGTCAGTACTGAATGTGATGAGGCTAGTGATTCGAAGGTGCCTGTTGACAATGGCATGGTAGCCAAAGATGGTCCTACTGGGGGTGCCGATTTGGAAGTGCATGCTGATGATGTCATGGCAACCAAAGACAGTCCCAATGAGGATGCTGAAAGCGTCTACCCTTTGAGATTGGTGCCGATGCAAGCCAATGATGTAGAGATGGGGGAGTTCATTGACTTCCTCATGAATGACACGCATCCTCCCGAACAACAATCAAGCTATGAGTTAGAAGCTTCGACTTCTGGGCATGTGGAGGTTGTCGAATTTTCATCTACGACATGTGGGCCTAGTAATGACTTTGTGGTTGTAGAAGGGGGGATTGTACGGGTGCCGTTTGCTTAGCCCAAAGAACCGCAATTTAGTGGGGTTTGGCTGAGCTTCTGCAGAAGCACGATATCCCAGATTCGATAGGGTTGAGATTACCAGAGCCTGCTAAATCATTAAGTTGTCTTGGGAAAGGGCATGTGGTCATCTTCACCCATATCTTCAAGTATGGGTTTAGATTGTCGTTGCACCCTTGTGTGCAACAGATTCTGGAACATATCGGTTGTGCACCAGGGCAATTTTATCATAACTTTTGCATTACCTTGTTGGGGACCATTTGGGCTAGGTTAAGTCTTCTATTACTATTAGGTGTGTACTTATGTCCTATGAACTATAAACAGACACTTTAGCACTAGGTTTTTCAGAACGTGAGAAAAGTAAGGCATCAAATAGGGTTTGAGCCAAGGGTGAGAGAAAGTGAGCTAGGGTTTGTGAGAGAGTAATATTGTAACTAAAGGGATTCTTCATTACTAGTGAATTTCTCGGGGACAACCTGAGAGGACATAGGCTCAACGACGAACATTTATAAATTCTTATGTTATTTGTGTGTCTGTTTACTTTTCAGTTGGTGTGTCTGCTTTATTTTTGTGTGGCTTGTGTGTGGTAGTTGCGTAGTCTATCAACGACAAGGTCTTGGAGTGTTTTTGCACAACATTTCGAATTACTATTTCTATTAAAATTATGGATATCTCTTGTCATAATTGATTTGCATATATATTTCTCTGCATTCCACATTTTTCATATCCCCTCATGTTCCTATGTTCATATTCATCCTCATGTCCTCTTTCATATCTTCTTTCCTTTGTCTTCCCAAACCTCTCGCTCAACCAACAGACCCCTTTTAAAAATTAAAAAATGGTTGAATTACAGTTTTGGTCACTGAGGTTTGGCTCAAAATCAAATTTAGTCATCATGATTTTAATTTTCCCGATTTTGTCACTATACTTGCAATCATTGACAAATAAAGTCCAATGTCTTAAATATGTCATTTTGAAGACACGTGCTAGTTTTATTAGGGGCTTTATTGTCAACACAATAATACTTTAAAAAAACAGAAAAAATAAATAAATACTTTCGTTTGCCACAAAGAAATAAATATTTTGAAGTTTTTAATTTTGAACAATGCACTCCTCTTTATGGCACACAAAAATTAATACTTTCGTTTGTCATTCTTGCCCATTGGGCAAAAATGTTAAACTTCCTTTTCCTGCTTCTTTGTCTGTTGCTCATGCTCCTCTTTATCTTATTCATTTTTATGTATGCTTCTACTCGTTTAATTTCTAGTATGTGCTTTTTGTGGATGACTTTTTTCACACTATTTTTGGATTTTTCTCATGAAATTAAAATAAGAGGTTTATTCCCATTTTGTTAAATTCAAAACCCTTGTTAAGAATATGTTTTCTACTAAAATGAAGGCTTTACAAACTGATGGGGGAGGGGAATACACTAGTCAAGCTTTTACTCAAATTTTGGCTCATCGTGGCATTGAATATCGTCTTTCATCTTCACATCATTCTAAACAAAATGGGTTAGCAGAATGTAAACACCGCCATATAGTGGACACATGCCTTAATTTATTGGCCCATGCCTCTATCCCTTCTTCCTACTGGGTTGAGGCCATGCACACTTTCTGTTTATCTCATTATATATACTAGCCTCTCCGCACACGCAGAAGGCATTTTGAAAAAAAATTTAAAATTTATTTTAGAATTAAAAAAGATAATGGGTAGTTGTGTTCCATAAAAATATGATCCATTATTTTATTTTTCTTTTAATTTTTAATTTTTTTAATATGAAAAAGTGTGAATTTCCCATATTATCCTCATTTAATTAATAATTTCAATTCTTAATGTTTGCATTAACCAATGACATTTTCTGTTATTTTGAATGTTTTATCATTCTCAGTATTTTGTTTTATATATATAGATCCAAAACTTTAGATTTTATTTCTCCATACCAAAAATTATTTAATAAACTTCCTAATTATGGTTTTCTAAAAACATTTGGTTGTGTGTGCTTGCTTTCCATATTTGAGACCTTACAATCATAATAAGCTTCAATTTTGTTCCACTAAATTCATTTTGTTGGGCTATTCTCTTAATCACCAAGGTTATCGGTGCATGGACCTTTCCACCAACTGGGTGATTTTATCTCGTCATGTGTTGTTTGATGAACAATCCTTTCCTTTTCACGAGACAAGGGTTGCTCCGTCTCCGAGGGTGTCAAACTTGTCGGTAGTTCCTATGCCACCTCTCCATATAACCGAGCCTTTGCCTTTGTCCTCCCAGCTCAATAGTCAGTCTACTCGTCTTCCATTCGCAACCGCCTCACCCACCAACCTACGCACTCGGCCCAATTACAAACCCACATGTTTAACCTGGCCTCGCCCCACTCCCTGAGCCTGTTTAGCCCACTCTTCATCTACCGACGTGATCCAAATCGCCATATCTTTCCCTTTCCTCTCCCATCACCCTCATCTACAGCACCTGTTTCTCAAAGTTCCTCCTGACAGTCACCTTATCCTGCTGTGCCTCAGGTCAGAAACCCTCCTGCTCATTCTGTGGTGACTAGAGCTAAATCTGGTATTCACAAACCTAATCCTAAATATGCTCACCCTGCTATTTCTTTATCTTTTACTTATGACATTGTTGAGCCTACATGTTTTAACTTAGGCCAATAAAGTTAGGGAATGGCTGTTAGCTATGGCTGATGAATTTAATTCCCTTAAGCGAGCTGGTACCTGAGTTCTCATGCCTCTCACATCTTCTATGAACGTTTTGCCCAATAAGTGGGTTTTCCATTTAAAACGGAACTCAGATGGATCGATTCAACCTTATAAAGCCCGACTTGTTGGGGACTTTCTCAGCCACAATTCACACATATACACAGAGGCCTGCGGAGGATGCGGTGGTGCCACCGCCTCTAGCTCACCACAAAGAGCCATCGAAAACCACCACCAAAGCCCACAAAATCTACAAGGAGATACAAATAGACCTACACACCCTGTTTCAAGGGACAAAATCGCACAAGATTTAATTATTAAGATTATATATATATATATATATATATATTTTTTTTTTTTTTCATTTTTTAATCCAACATTTAAGTTTTATTTATTTATCAATTTGAATGTTGCAAACTTATGAGTTTGCCCATGACACAAAGAGAAATTAGAGTAATTAGAAGAAATTTCTTTGTGACGGGAGATAAGCAGTAAACTTTTTTTATAATACCAAGAAAAGAACTTCATCCAACTAAAAAATAGCAAAACTTACAAACCATAATATTGGCAATCCAAAAAACTGGACATGAGATGCTTAAATGTGGCCTTACTAAAATGTTGCCATAAAAACCCCATGAAGGGTTTCTGGTCAAGGATATGCATCTCTGAATGCAAAGGCATGTAATCCATAGTAGCATATTAAATACATTAACATTATTTGATTTCCTAATTTATGAAATTTTCATGAAATTAGATTAATATTTCACAGTATATTTGTGATTAACAGGCGTATCTTACCTATTCTTAGTTGTACCATCTAAGGGGCAGAGCCCAAAGCAAAGCAAATAACTTCCACGCTCTCGATGCAAGGGCTTTGTAGCTCTAGTGTTTAAGAGCAATACCCTTGCACTTAAGTTCCTGTATTCAAATAACCCCTCCCTCAATATCGGCTGTATAAAAAAACTATAAAAAAAACTTCAAGACTCGATCCCCAATTCTTTCTAAGATGATTAATTTCTTCACAAAAAATGAAATTATACTAGGAGGAACATGGGGTGGGGAGGGGAGAGGAACCAAGCAAAAGGTTCACGAATTCAATTATATCTTCTCAAGAACAAATAAAATGGATATTGAAATTTTTGTTTTTAATATAGTGTGTACAATACATATAAGCTTCTAAGAAGTGACAACATTACGAAAAATATACAATATTAGACATACGTACCACCAATAATTTATGTCCATTGTTTCACTTTCCTATCGAATATTTCCACTTCCATAAGTAGAAATGAACATCTCAACAAGAAGAGGAAACTGCATCCAAATAAATAAGGTGATCGGAACACTAGCAAGGAATATGACTGGAATAACAATCCATGATTGTTGATGGATCATAATAAAAAGGGCAGAAGAAAAGGCAACCATCATGGCGGCAATAGAGAAGAATAGTGTGCAAAGCCCTATTATCATCTTTGTTGGTAAGGATTTGAGGAAATCATCTTCTGCATAACGTGATGTAAGGATTCCCAAAAACATCAACACAGAAGTTGTGGAAGAAAAGAGCGATATAGCATCTGAAACTATAAACACCATGAATAACTTTCTACTCAAGAATATAGGAAGCCCTGTTTCTCCATTGTTTCCACCAGGAACTGTAAATACTGAAGCAAACATGATGGTAATAATGAGAGCACCTACAACTGTACAGGATGTTGCGGTTTCTTTCATCCACCTTTCTCCTTCCTTCACCAATTCCTTGTGGTTCTTGGTAAAGACATCACGTGGTGCCAAAAACTCCGCATTTAAAGCTTCTCTGCTCCTGGGAAATGTAATAGTCTCCACCTCCTATATTTTGTTGAACAAAAGATTCATGTGACTTCAATGTTATTAATATTACTCTATTTTTCTTACAAACCCTTAAATCTTTGAATTTTGAGAGGCCATATAAGCTCAAACCATTAAGGGCAGAAGTACAAGAAGACTTGCAAGATGACCATATGAATATTTATATAACATTGGAATCCGTTTAACCATTTCAATATTTACGAAAAACAATATGTCTGATTTAGCTTAATTTTTTTTCCTTGCGTTGATGACCTAACGGTAATTGAAGAAGTAGAACATTGTGATTCTCACTTTTTACATAAAAGAAAAGGTCTTCAGAAGGATAATTCATAAGAAAATAAAAAGATAGTTGTCAATTATATGGAATGATATATTCTGACCTTAAACCATTGCAATTCTCTCTGCATTTGCAAAGCTGCACCTGAGATAGTATCCAACTTTGCTAATGGGGATAACATCCCTGCCACATGTAGCATGCCATTCTTAGAAGTATCTACAAGATTTGCAATCGAACTTCTTTTTCTTTTATCAAGTTTATAAATCAGGGTATAAACTTTCTCTTGACGACATTCAATGGCAAATTGAAATGCGTTCCTTCTCATTGGATTATAGCTCCACACGAGATTTGGACTTGCTTGGAATATACGATCAATAAACTCAAAAATCCCTCGTTCAACAGCTCGGAAAATTGCTTCATGTACATCTTCCATTTCTTTACCATCTGAATGTGTCATCACTTCACAAATGCGATCTAGAATTTCAAGGGATTGAATATGGATCAATTTCATTTCACGTATGTGGTTGATTCCTAGGTTGGCATTGTAAAGAAAAATGTCAGATAACTACTTCAAAAAAAAACAAAAAAAGGAAAAAAAAATGGCAACACGAAAAGGATGTGGCATACCCAAAAGTTTAAGGAGATTCGAGATCAGTCCTTGCAACAAACCAAGCACTGCAATGAAAATTCAAAATCCAAATATGTTGGGAAAGCTATTTATCTGTTAAAAATTATGTATGATATAACAATGTAAAAGAAAAAAAAAGTTGCACGCGTGTTTACATATAATGTTAGAGTATTAATTAATTCATGAAAAGTTTCATAAGGAATATTTTCAAACATAAACAAACGCGAACATCAATTAGTTAATGGCCAATGATATGATTAATCGATTCCTATTCTAATATCTAATTACTAAGGAGGATCTCATCCTCAAATCAAATGGGATTTTAATACTTGGCAAATTCCAAAACAAAGAAAGTTAAAAGAATTTGAAAAAAAAGGAAAAGTTAAATGAAGTTGATAGGTGTCAAAATCCCATTTGTTCTAAGGAGGAGCTCCACCTCAATTTTAACGAGCCAAACTTTTTCGTTACTTTTTGGAGACTGTGATAACATCTCCAAGATCTACATAACCTTTTGACCGGCAGTAAAGCAACATGACACTTCCATCATTTTGACATTGTTGATTATTGTACGTTAATAATGACCCTTTAGAACTTCAACTTTAAAACATAAAACGTAAAGGATTAACACAAAGTTTTGAAATTTTTTGCTACTGGCAGCCGCATTGATAACATCCAGGACAGTTTGGTTGAGAGCGGGATATTATATGTTGAAGTTGGCTCTCCCGAATAGATACCAGATTGGAGAGGAAGCGACGAGCAGGTCGGGTTTGGCAAGGATTCCTAGTGCTTGCAGGGTTTTTAACCTATTTTTATTAGGGATGTCTCTATCCTATTCCTTGTTTTATCCAAAGCCTACTAGTATAAATAGGACATTTGGGCTCTAAGTCAATGTGAGAGAGATCTCAAGAGCATCAAATTGGATTGGAGCAAGGGTGTGAGAGAAATTAAGACCTAGGGTACTTAAGAACGAAGGGGATTTTCTTGTAAACCAAAGGTGTTCTTATTAGTTGTTAAATTTATCAGGGTGGTCACCAAACAGGATGTAGGCACAACACCCAATCTTTATAAATAATCATTGTGTCCTTTGTTTATTTGCTTTATCGTTTTGCCCTCGGGGTAGGGGTAATTTGGTCACTTTTTAATCTGGAAGGATTTTGGGGCAGTGATTGGTGCTGTGACGTAGGTCGTACTGAGATGAGTCCGTAGAGACGTAGTGGGCTCGAATCGGGGTTGTAACAAGGAAGTTACGATCAAAATACACTCAGTGGCATAACTGTAATTTTCTCGAAGTTGATTTTAAATAAATCTGAAACCCTCTCTCTCTCTCTCTCTCTCTCCCGTAGCCCCCCTCCCCCTTCGATTTTCTGCACAGCCGATGGCTCCAAGGGCCACCACTGCCACGTCCGGCCACCATTCTTGGCGGCCCCGATCACAAAAGGACCAACTCACTTCCCTCTACGAGCCCCACCACTCTGCCGCCGCCGGAAATTGCAAATTTACGGCCGGATTTTTACCCTTTTTCCTTCGATTGTTTCGGACTTTTCCAACGACCAAATTTTGCGAACTTGGAATGTTTTCTCATCCTTTCAATCTTTTCTAGCTACTGGTTGTGTAATTTAGGAGAAATTTCTATGTTTTGAGACGTAAATAAGCTATGGAAGTTTTGGCCGGTTTCGACCCCCCATTTCGGCCACTTTTAGTGACTTTTTGGGGTTTGTCCAAGAACAAAAGTTGCTCCACTCTAGGTGCTCTTTGTGTAGGTATAAGTCTTGACTGGAGGTTTGGAGTTTTTCTGATTGTCGGAAATTGATTTGGACACCCACGCGCTGCTGGCACGTGGGGTGACGCGTGAGCCACTTTTTGGCTGGTCTTAGAGCTCTAAATTAATCCTCACGTCGTCCCGAGCACGACGGTATGCTCGAATTTCAATTTGGTTACCGTTTGAGTGTCGAACGGATATCGCATATTAGGGATTTTCTGGGTTCAACATGTTCAGATCGTTGGATTGACTTCATTCCAATATATGTTGATCTAAGCATTCCTAGGATCTTGTAGGAATTCGCGGATCATGAATCGGAGCCCCGGATGTTCCGATTCAATAACTTAAAGTTTGTGTTAAACGATAATCGTCCGATTGTATGATCGTGAGCGATCCGACAGTCCGATTCGGACCAAACTTGTAGGATGTGAATCATAAACCTTGTGGAACTCATAGGAACTTTCAGATATAAAACGGAGGTCGTGGGTCAAGTGGGCCTGGTTGACCCAATTTGGAAAGTTAACTGCCCAATTGACCGAGTGTCTTCCGAGACTATTCTATCATTTGAAACACGTAGTTGAACCTTAGGAACGTCTCATTCCTCGTGCTTACTTGAAACTCGGGAATTAGGGTTTTAACTTAAAGTTTCTCATTCGAAGCGTTTTGTATTAATTTCGTGCTCGTATTCTGAAATAGGTACTCCGACCACGCGTACACATCAGGCGGGACCCTCTCAGGGTCAAGCAGCATTGGGACTACCTGTGAGTGGACTTTGTTTTGAAAGTGCATTGTTTTTATCGATTGAAGTAATATGCATTAAATATGGATTTTTCTGAATATGGGATTTTATATATATACATTGCTTAAATGGGAATTTTGCCTATTTCAATATTTGAGAATCATGGTTGTTTTTGGATATGGATTTTATGTTTGAGAAGTCACGATTCATATTATGATGAAGTAAATGGGGAAATATTAATATGAGTTTGGGGGTACTATTTTGATTGGTTATGTGAATATGTGATTGCACTATGCTAAGTACCCTCCCTTGGTTGTTGGACCCACACGTGGCGTTGGATGATTCCGGCGTGTGGGCATATATGGTTTTGTTGTTAGTTATCACAGTGGCGTTGGATATTCCAGTGTGTGATTAAGTTGTTTGCGCGTGTAGGACTTAGTGGTTGATTTTCGCCACACGTGGCGTTGGAACTTCCAGCGTGTGTGCTGTAGAGTGTTCGTCCCCGGTTGGACCGCTCATCCCTAGACGCAAGGTAGAAACTTGAAATCCTATAGGGTAGCCAAACAATCCCCCTGTTGGATTGTTTTCCCCGGTACTCAAGTTGGTGTGATACTTTCATACCTATTTATATATTATCATAGTTTTGGGATTTACATAACTGTTTATAATAGTTTATATATATATATATATATATATATATATATATATATTTGAAATTATTTGAAATTAGTGGAATATTTGAAATTATTTTTACTTATGTCATTGGGAGTCTTTTCTTCAAGAATTCGGGATTGAAGTCAAAAGGGATTTGGTTTGGTTAGTTTCATATATTCTCGAGAAAGTGAGAATACTTTGATTTCAAAAAGGTTTACGTAGGTATGGCACCATTTGCATGTTTTGGCATTATTTTGTAAACGGTGGGGTTAGTATGGTCTTTTGCAAACTAAATCAACTTTGTTTTGTCCACTCACACGCTCTCTGTTTTGTGCCCCCTAGACAGTAGTTGACTGAGATGAGCAGCAGAGCCGAGCCCTGAGTTTCCAAACCTCGAGCTTCTGTAGGATAAGTTGATTTCGTTTCTGTTCTGTTAAACGTTGTTATCATTTGTAATTCAAATTCCTTAGATTGCTCTGTTATTGCCCGTTCTAGGGTTTCATTTGAAAACCCAGAGGCCTAGTTTGTAAACTATTTGAAAGTTAACTTGTGCATGCTACCAGTTGTGGATAAATTTTGTTTTTAACAGGTTGAAATTTTTTTTGGGAAAAGTTCAATTTACAAGGGAGACTCTGCCAAAATTTTGGCAGAAAGACTCGGTTCTTAGTAAGTGGGCCCGACATCGGTAAGATGTCGGAAATTACAACGAGATTCGTCCCGGATTCCGAGGAATGGGGCTGGTCTTGTCACCACAGACGACTAACATGAAGATTAAGTTGAAGTTGTTCACTAGCAGGGTCTCAACGTTGTCTTTGAAGGCGAGAATAAGCTAGAAACCATGACATCAGAGGAGTGGGACATGCGCGACGAGTTGGCTAGGGGGGCGATCGAGAACTACATCGCAGACGAGATGATGTTCAATGTGATGGAAGACATCGCAAAGCAAACATGGGAAAAGCTCGAACAGATGTTTGCAGGAAAGTCACTATCAAACACACTCTTCCTAAAGGAAGAACTCCTAAATCTTCAGATGGAGGAAATCTTATGAAGCATCTTAGTACCTTCAATACGTGTATTGTGGGCTTGCATTGGATTGAAGTTATATATAGTACAAAGGATAAGGCTTATGTTGCTGACATCCTTATCTCTATCATATAGACACTTTCGAACAAAGCTTATGTTCGGCAAGAGTACTTTCAAGTTTGAGGAGGTGGTACAATGCCTTCTCAACCGCCATCGGATGTCTCAGCATGCTGGAGAGAGCTTTCAAGGTGAAGGTCTAGTTGCAAAGACAGAAGAGAGGGGCCGTTCCAACAAGTGATGGCAACAAAGGCAATAGGGGAATATCAAAATCCAAGGCCAAAGACAGTTGTTTTGAGTGTTGATCAAAGGGAAGAAGCAAGCGAACATAGCTGGGGTCGCTACATATAGTGACAATGAGCTTTTATGTGTTGATAGCAAAGCTCATTCTAATTTACTTGCTATTTCTTAGGGAAGATTTTGAATTTGGATTATAGGTGCTCATATCATATGTGCCCAAACATGTCGAGGTTGGATACATATGAGAAAGAAGAAGACGGCGAAGTTGTGATAGGGGTGGCTCAGTTTGTTAACTTGGGGGCACTTGTACAGTCAAGTTAAAGATGCATGATGGCATTGTTAGGACACTGGGGATGGTATGATATATTCCAAGTTTGTGTAAGAACCGAATTTCCCTTGGTACTTTTGATAAGAATGACTACATTTATAAAGCCATGAGAGGAAAACTCATAGTCACAAAGCCATGACAGGAAAACTCATAGTCTCAAAGGGTTGACTTGTGATTATGAATGGTGAGATTCAACCTAACTGCCTATATAGACTTTGTGGTACAATAGCATCAGGAGGAGCATCTATATCAACGTTGGCATTTGAGGCAAGGACACTTGACTTCTACAGGTATTGTACCATGGGAGGAAAGCAATAAAGGGTGGTATTCAAGCAGCTAAAAAAGAAAGAGAATAAGAGCACATGTGTGCTAGATTATATTCACTCATACGTATAGGGGCCATCACCAGTTAAATTCAAGGGTGGAGCTCGCTATTTTGTCACATTCATGAATGATTTTCTTCAGAAGGTTTGGATCTACTTCATGAAGGAGAAATATGAGGTCTTCGCTAAATTTAAAGAGTGGAAGGCGGAGGTAGAGAAACTTACAAGGTACAAAATCAAGTTCTTGAGGAGTGAAAATGGAGGTGAATATAAAGATAACAAGTTCCTTGGTTTTGCAAGAGCGAGGGTATCAAAAGGCACTTTACGGTCAAGAAGACTCCCTAACATAATGGAATCGCAGAGAGGATGAATAAGTTTCTCATGTAGCATTAGACCTGGCATTCGTATCGTGTTATCAGTGTTCGTGTTGTCCTTGTGTCAACCCGTTTTTCTTAACGGGTTGAAACGACACGATAAGAAAACGGGTGGAAAATATCAAACACAAACACGACCCGCTACAATTCGTGAATCACACGACATGACCCGTTTCACCCGTTAAGAAAAAAAACTTTAAAAAAAAAAACTATTTGAACAAATTTTAAGTGCAAACAGTACATGCCTTGGAAGACAGCTTCATCAAGGTTGGGTTCCTTTCTATTTTCTTCTTCTTTTTTGACGCAATGTGTTGATTTTATTTTTTCACTCTTCTCTCATTCCAATTTCTTACTGTTATAGATACACAACACAAGGCAATGCATCGTTTTCAAATATTGTTTGTTGTTATTTATTTTTCTTGCTTCAAGCGTGTGCAAAATCCTAGATTTTCTTCTCTTTTTTGATCTATCAATTTCACGACTCGCACCCACTTTGCTTCAAAGTTTTCACCTTTCTCATCTTTTTGGTGCAAACACAAACACCCAGTACAAGGCTTTTGCTATTATTTGATTGTTCATTGGGAATTTGAAAGTGCATGGCGGTGGGGGGTTCTCACCAGGGAAATTGAGGACTATGCTACTGGGAGTAGAGAAGAAGAGGAATGAAAAGGAAGATCCTGAATCTAAATTTACTTTTAGATCTCAACCTTCTGACTTTGATGAAGCTGGTAAAAAAACTATTTACCAAAAAAATTAAGACATTCGTACCTAGAGAGAGGATTTGGCAGGGGAAGATATTGGAAGACAGAGACAGAGGTGAGATTGCAAGAAGAAGAAGATGACGTTGTTGAGCGAGGTTTTTGAAAGAGAGGAATCGAGAGAGAGATCGCAAGAAGAAGGAGAAGAAGAGGTTGAGAGAGAGAGAAAGCTGCAGAGAGGAGGAGATGGTTGAGAAAGTGACGCGGAATGAAACAAATGCTAGGGTTAGGAGATTTTTTAGAATTACAAATTACAAAATTACCCCAGCTTAATGGGCACTGAAACGACCTGTTAGCTTAACGGATGGCTAACGGGTCAACACGATATCAACACGACACAATAACTCAAACCAAAATACTGAATTTTTCGTGCAAATTCATGTCGTGTTAACCGGTCATGTACAATATTGCCAGCTCTATGTAGCATAAGAGGTATATGAGGATTCATACAGGGTTGTCCAAGTTATTTTGGGCGGAGACCGTTAACCACGCTTCATATTTGGTTGATTGGTCGACATCAAGATTGCTTGATTTCAAGTGTGTAGAATAGGGATGGTCTAATAAATAAATTGATTATTCTAATTTATGAGTATTTGGATGAAGTGCATATGCTCTTAGTCCTACTGATGAGACATCCAAGTTGAAGCCTAAATCTCTTGAATGCATATTCCTCGACTTTCATAGAGGTGTTAAGGGGTACAATCTTTGGGATCCAGTGAACAGGAAGAAAAAAAACTCAGCAAGGATGTAGTGCTTAATGAGAAGACCATGCCTATGAATACTATCAATAAATTTGAGGCGAATGAGAATATTGTTGGAAAACAAAGAGAATCGTCGAAGTACCACTGAGGAGGGTGATGAGAGAAACTTCACAAGAGCAGCCAACTGAAGACGTTCAAAATGAGGTGGAGTCTGACACTAAGGTGGAGAGTAGACATTTATAGCACAATCGAAGCCCAAGAGAACCATTAAACCTCCTCAACAATTTGGAAGGGAAAAGGATGCAGTTCACAATGCCTTAAACATAAGTAAAGAATATCCAACCACTTCCAAGAATCAGTTGAGAGAAAGAAGGGGGAAAGTTGGATGGGTGCTATGATGGAAGAGATGAAATCTCTACACAAGAACTATGAGAGTTGTTTCCTAAACCCAAAGATTAAAAAGTTATCAACTGCAAATGGATCTTTAGGAAGAAATAAGAGATTCACGAAAAGAAGCCCACTAGGTTCAAAGCTTGTTTAGTGGCTAAGGGGTATTTACAAAAGGAAGGGGTATATTATGATGAAATCTTCTCTTCAATTGTGAAGCATACTTCTATACGGTTATTACTCTCCATAGGGGCACGAGATTATATGAAGGTAGAACATATGGATGTGACAACATAGTTTCTCCATGGTGACTTAGAGGAAGACATCTACACGAGTCAACCTCAAAGGTTTGTTGAAGCGGTTAAGGGAAATCTGGTTTGTACGTAGGTTGAAAATGTTATTATATAGGTTGAAGCAATCTCCAAGGTAGTGGTACAAGCGCTTTGATTCCTACTAGTTAAAAATTGGGCATGAAATATGTGAATTAGATTGTTGTGGGTACACTCATGTACTCAAAGATAGGGAGATCATATTGTTGCTACTTTATGTAGACGATATCCTGATTGCATGTCAAGACATGTCAAGAATTCAAGATTTGAATACGATGCTTCGAAGGGAATTTGGCATGAACGATCTTGGTTATGCACAGAAGATCCTATGTATGGAGATAAGGCGAGACAGAGAAACATGGAGATTGTGCCTGTCACAAGGTAAGCACATATTTAAAGTAATTGCAAAATCCAATATATTGGATTCTAAGACTGTGTCTACTCCTTTGGTAGCACTTTAAATTGAGGGCACAATTGTGCTTTTCTACTAATGAAGAGAAGGATGAGATGAGTAAAATTTCATATGCAAGTGCATTAGGGTGTCTCATGTATGCTATGGTTTGCACTCGCCCCGACCTGGCCCAAGTAGTTAGTTTAGTGTCAATATACATGGTGAATCCAAATAAACAACATTAGAATACAGTGAAGTGGATTCTCTAGTATTTGAAGGGCACCAAGAAGTTTGAGATTTTGTTTAAAAAATAAGGCATGTGTGTCGGGTTATGTGGATTCAGATTATGCAAAGGACTTTATCTTTTTGGTGTGTGCGTTTGATTCTTCTTGTGGTTTGTGAGTGCTCATCGTATAGTCCATCGATAACAACGTCTTGAGTGCTTCCGTAATAAACCTTGTTGTCTTAATTCTAGTCTCTACACAATTTTATTGTAAATTTGTTTCCTTGGCCATTGTTTTCTCCTCGAAACTATGCAATGATCAATTCTCATTTTCTCTTGAATGCTAGTTATTGACCACTATTCTTAATTGAAAAATGATTAAAAATAAAAAATTGGATGCAGTATTAGTAAATGAGAAGAGTCCGAGAACGTTTGAGTCGCAGCATACCTGACCAAGTGATATCCATTCGATTGCCTTCTTCATTTCCTTCATTTTCAACACTTACATGAATGTCACTCATGGCATGAGTAGGTTCTATGTGTATACCTTTCAAGAAAGAAAACCTTAATTAATACTTTAGAAGTACTACTTCTATTACTATTATATATCTTCTGAAAATTTACTAACAATTATAGATCTATTGTTGTCATTGAGGAAATAGTATACTAACAATTATAGATCCATTGTTGCCAAAATTTGAGCCGTGTTCCAATTGGGAATATAGAAGGCAAAAATGCCAATGCATGCGTCGGGGATATTCCAAAGGGATCTTTCGTAAGGACCAATTTTGGGCAACGGTTAATTAATTCCTGTGCAATATCTGTAGTAGAGAAAAGAAGTTTTATAATTCAATAAAAAGATTAATTATATTCGTTGTTATAAGTAAAAACTTATACCAAATTTTTTGACACCAATAGAATGGCAAACAAGTCCAGCGCCATAGGGGCCTTTGTCAGGCATTAGATCTTCGAGTGGAGTGACGGAGTAGAGATAACGAACAACATCCCAATGCTCACTGATACATGCCAAGAGAATTGGAGTCATATTGCTGTTCTCAGTGGCAATGCTAAGTATTTTCTTGCTCTTTCTAACCATGCATTCAACTATTTTGATATTTCCTCTATCTCTGCAGCAACAGCAAGAGCTGTCCAACCAGAAGATTTTATTTCCAAGTCTTCCTCTAGCATCACTTGCACCAACTCTTCCACAATATGCTCGTGTTCTAATTCTGTTGCTATGTAAAGAGCTGTCTTGTTTGAGTATGGAATTTTTGCTCTTGCTGCATTGGGATGTAGGGTAAGAAGCTCCTTTACTTTATTCCAATCTCCACTCCTGACAGATTTGAAAAACGGCTGATACTGACGGAAGTCACACAAACTCTCGTCATATCCTGCGACGAGTTTTGGTTAATTAATTATTTTAGATAACATAATCCAGTTATTTCTATTGTTTGAATCATAATATGAAATATCGATAATATCGACGAAATATTGAGGATATTTCGGTTTTTTCGAATCACGGATATTTCGGAACATATCCATGTACATATCATATAAATATCGACAATTATATCAGAAAATATCGATATCGATAATTTTGCTCACACTTCAGCAATATTTTGTCAAAATATCGGTGTAATATCGCTAAAATATCGAAAATATCTAAAATATCGATGTAAAGGAAAAAAAAAAAGGAAAAAGAAGAAGAAGAAGAAAAAAAGGGGAAAAAAAGGGAGAAAAAAACACAAAGGGGATTTGAACCCCTCCCATTTTACTCCTCCAACACCATACCACTTATGTTTTTGTGATAATGTGCTAACATATTTATATTTATATGGGTGGCATGTTAACAATAACATGCAAAACTATTTCGGGGATTTATCATTTGATGACTACTCTTCACAATCCACTTACTCTGCAAATAGAGATGATGAAGATAGTGAAAAATTTGAACCTCATAGGAACTCTATGTGGTACTAAGTCACTCATGTATCTTACCATGCAATGTATAAAGTGTAAAATATTGTAGTGAATCATTTTATATAAATGATTATGGTGTGTTTAATCTTTTTTCATTAATTACTACATATTTTCTACACTCACAGTGTTTGCCAGCTCGCCAGCTCGCTGCATAATCAACTTAAATCCATCATGCAATGCATTTCCTTCTAATTTTTTGTGATAAACTAATAGATAATTAACTAAATAAACATTCTCCAAAGTTTCAATAAAAATTTCCAAGTTTTTCTTACAATTTCCGTGGTTTTTATTCAATTTTTATCGATATCGATAATATCCCAATATTTCCATCGAAATTTCCGTGTTTTTGGACTACCGATATTTCCGATATCATCGATATTTTAGATCTTGGTTTGAATGAATTGTGCCCGTGCATGATATATGTATGCAGCTTTTGAGTTTTTTTTTAACACTTAGTTTTTTTTGGGTGTCAGATCCAGAATATGTTGCTACAAGCGTAAAGGAATTATATATGGAGTGGACATTAGCATGTATATGCGGTTTTTGATCCAATATAAAACAAAGTTCTTCTTCACATATTTATTCTTGCAGAAAGAGAACCAAGTATATACCTGGTTGTTTGATGAGGTTGCAGATTCAACAGGCAAATCACTTGGAAGTAATGCTTGTGTCTTGAAGTTTGCTGCCAAAGCATCCCAAGCAAATTTGGCTGAATTGCTGTCCCTAATAAGCGCAAAAGCTTCTGGCCCGCATGAAATTTGGATTGTATGTAAAGCCATGGCATTCTTCTTCCTCCAAGCCTTAAACGGATCATCAGCTTCTTGTTCTTCATCTTCAGGAGGTTCATCAGTAGCCTCCACTCACTACTACAAAAACGAAATAGACGACGGGAATCCATCGTCATGTATCATGTTTTAAACCGACGTGAAATCGACCGCCGTCTTTTTATCACATGAAATAACGACGGCAAATAACCGACGTGGTTAATATATTACACGTCATCAAAAAAACTAAAACCGACGTCTATTTCATACATAAAAGCATAAAAAGACAACTTTCGACTATATTAGACGACGGTTTTAGTAAAACACAGACGTTTAAATAATGTTAAATGTCAAAAACAACTACAAACCCGACGTAAATATTTTTATCAACGTCTCTAATTAAAACAAAACCGACGTGTAAAACGTAGAAACCGTCGTGGTTAATAAATACTACGTTCACTAAATAAACAAACTGACATCTAAAACATATAACATGGTAAATTAGACGTCACTTTTGTCAAAAAAGATGACGTCTTAAATATTTAACATGACATATATTTACTTGGACTGACATAAAAAAAAATATAACCACGACCCTTTAGGTCACTACAGACGTTGAAAATTATTTTGATGGCTTGAATACAGAACAAAACGACGTGGATTTAACATTACATGTCGGTTAATTAAAATACCTGTCATGTTTAATCCATTTACTACGGCCTAGGAGTCACATTTTAGGACGTTGTTAGTACTTTATAACGTCGGTTGTTGTAGACTTTGACGTGGTTGGCATTTTAAAAGTCTCTTTTGTGAGTTACTTAGACGTGTGTAATCTCTAAGACGTCATTGCTTTTAGCCTAACCATCGTTAATAAGTAACGAAACACCTTGAGTTATGGATTTGACGTCGGTTATTGTAAAATAAAGGTCGTGGTTATACTTTACTATGTCCCAAGAAATCAATTATTCGACGTTGTTATGTCCTTACTACGTCGGTTATTCATTTATTCCATGACGTGGCTAGTCTTTGTTAAGTCTCTTTTATAACCTTTTTTGACGTGTGTATTCTCCGAGACGTCAATTGTTTAATTATAACTGACATGCAACAATGTTTTTACGACGTTAATCATCAATTGATTATATCCGTAAATTCGTCGGTTTGACCTCTGCCGTCGTGTTATACTTTATTGTTGGTCGTTGATTATTTTATTTACCGTCGTTGTTTTAAATATTTGTTAACCGTTTGGAAATGAATTTTAATTAACCGACGTGTTTTCTTTTCAAATGGTGGTTTTTATTTTATTTTTGCGTTGTCTTTCCACATCGGTTGTGAAAATCTGACGTTGGTTGTTTTGTAGACGTCTCTTTTTGCGATTTTTGTAACTTGACCGTCGTATTTTCAGCTTTAACCGATTATTTTTTATTTTTGATTTGTCGTGCCCAAAGCCTGCAGAATGAAAATGTGATCAGAATTAAAATGATATACAGAGCTATGATTTAATGTCATACAATTAACTGCATAACTAATGTCATACATTACAACAATCAATCAATCCATATATCTTCACACCCATCTCTAATATTCTCACTCCCAAACTCACCCACTAGGTCATCAAATGTGTCAACATTTGGTATCCCTCTAGTAAATGGCTCACACTCAATTCTAATATCACCTAGCACATCATCACCAATAACATCATTATATTCTCTATTAGGCATTGATAACACTACCGACCAACCACGATGCATTGGGTCGTCAACATAAAATACTTGTTTGACTTGAGAAGCCATAACAAATTGGTCACTCCTATGTCCAATTTTACTCAGATCTACAAGGGTAAATCCAAGTTCGTCGACTACAAGGCCCGAAGTGTTATCTATCCAATCACACCTCAAGACTGGGATTCTAAACTTTTGGAAGTCAAGATCCCAAATTTCTTGAATAACCCCATAAAACCCCATATTGGAGACAATAGGGTTTTTATCCTTGGCACTAGCAACTTGCATAGTATGTGCAAGTAAATAAACTCCACTATTTTGGACAGTTCGCACATCATCTTGTGCCTTGGTGTTAAATTTGACACCATTAATAAGATAGCTCCTATATGATGGCAATGCCATGCTTGGACCAGTTGCTAACCACCTCAAATTTTCTGATATGCCATTATTGTCTTCCCCATTAAATTCACTTTGAACCTGCAAATTAAACATATATCTTAATTCAATCTAACATATATATAGAAAGAAAGAAAATTAAAATAAGTTCAATATGTCATTCAATAACATATATAGCTTAAAGCGTAGCCATTGAATGAAAGTGCTATTGTGCTTATCTTGTAGCCACTTTGTTCTCTTTCTAAATTTTGGATAAGTGGTCTTGATGTGGATCATATGTTCCCTACAATTGACAAGAAAAAAAAACGCATTACGGTCCCTTGTATATAAGATAAACATAAGGAGTAATAATATTTAAAATGACTACATATGAAAAATTAAACTCATACGTACTTGATATAAGGTAGGACTTCCTCCGCATTCTCCAAGACATATAGATGTGCTTGGTTCAACAAGTCCATATCAACTAAGCTCACTGTGCAACCTGATAATGGCTTTGAAACTCCCATATTCTGGCTTGAAGGCACTCCAACTGTACTAACATCAGATAAATGCTCGGTACAAAACTCTACAGTTTCTTCAGTTATATACCGCTCAGCAATGCAACCTTCGAGACGAGTACGATTTTGAACATACCCCTTTAGCACTTTCATATATCTTTCAAACGGATACATCCATCTAAAATATACTGGCCCACATAGACAAACTTCTCTGACAAGATGTACTACTAAATGAACCATGATATCAAAAAATGAAGGGGGAAAGTACTTCTCAAGCAAATACAAAGCAACTACTACATCTTCTTCCAACTTATCTAGCTTGGAAACATCTACCGTCTTTGCACATATAGCATTGAAGAAGAAGCACAATCGAGTTATTGCATACCTTGCAGGCTTCTCCAAAACAGAACGAATTGCCACAGGGAGCAATTGTTGCATCAAGGTATGATAATCATGAGATTTAAGGCCAAGAAGTCTTGAATCTTTTAAAGATACAAGATTTTTTATATTTGAGGAATAACCTTTAGGAACCTTCATACCATAAAAAGAATTGCAAACCGCTCTCTTATCTGCTCTTGACAAATTCCAAGGCCCTGGAGGCAAGCGAGTATGTCTTTCTCCATACTCGGGTTGCAAATCAAGTTTTACCCCCATGTTCAATAAGTCTAATCGAGCAGCAATCCCATCTTTATTTTTTCCAGGGATCTCTAGCAATGTACCAATGATACTATCGCAAACATTCTTCTCAATGTGCATAACATCTAAGGTATGCCTCACATGGAGGTATTTCCAATACTCGAGATCAAATAATTTTGATTTCTTCTTCCAACAAACTCTGTCACCATCATTCTCACCAACACTTCCCCCATTTTTCGAGCCCCATATGTAATTAATATCTTCAACCATATGCAGCACTTCTTCTCCGGTTAATGGCTCGGAAGGCATGCCATATTCAGGTTTCCCATTAAAAGCTGCACGTTGCCTCCTATATGGATGATTGATTGGTAACCACTTTCTATGCCCAATGTAACAAATTTTATGGCCATTTTTCAACCTGTGACTAGGTGTATCATCGCCGCATATTGGACAAGCTTTATATCCTTTAACGACACAACCAGATAAGTTTCCATAGGCAGGAAAATCATTAATTGTCCACAGTAATACACCTCTGAGTGTAAAGTATTCTCCTATGTGGGCATCATACACTCCTCTAATCCCATCCCACAGAGATTTCAAATCATCAATCAAAGGCTCTAAGTAGACGTCTATATCATTTTCGGGCTGTTTAGGACCGGAAATCAATAAGGTCAACATCATGAACTTTCGCTTCATGCATAGCCATGGTGGGAGATTATATGTAACTAACATAACTGGCCAACAACTGTATCTGCTACTTAAAGAACTGTGGGGATTGAATCCATCAGATGAGAGAGCCAATCTCAAGTTTCTTGGCTCATTACCAAAGTCGGGCCATTTTTCATCAACAAGTTTCCAAGACGGGGAATCCGCTGGATGAGACATATAACCGTCAATTGATTTTCTTGCAGCATGCCAAGTCAAACTCTTAGCTGTCTTATGTGATTGAAACATACTTTTAAACCTTAGAATTGGAGGAAAATACCACACCACCTTCGCTGCCACACCCTCTTTCAAGAACCCATCTTTGGTTTCCTTCCACCTTGAGATACCACAAGTAGGACAATTAGTTGCATCCTCATACTCCTTCCGATACAAAATGCAGTCATTGGGACATGCATGGATTTTCTCATAACTCATCCCTAAAGCAACCAAAGTCTTTTTTGCCTCGTACATAGAGTAAGGTAGTGTATTTCCTTTTGGAAGAAATTCTCCTTGAAGTATCAATAATTCTGTAAAGCAAACATCACTCATCCTATGTTTTGCTTTCAAATTATATAACTTCACCAAAGCCGACAACTTCGTGTACTTACTGCAACCAGGGTACAAGGGTTCATCGCCATCCCCAATCACATTGGCAAACTCATAAGGATCAGATCCAATATTGGCAAAATCATTATCATCCATCCCTAATTCTTCAGAAACATAACTGAACCTACTTTGCTCATCTTCTTCCACATTTCTACTAGCATTGGTAGTCCATTCCCAAGGTTCTCCGTGCCATGTCCAAATCTTATAACTTTGGTCAATTCCATTAAAGTATAAGTGTTCCCTTATAATTCCAACCCCAGACAATCGAATACTCCCACATTTAACACATGGACAACGAATCTCAGTTGTATTTCCAAGATTTTCTGACGCAAAATTCAAAATTCCTTCCACCCCTAACTCATATGCCTTCGATCTTCTATCCACATGCATCCATGACTTATCCATCTAACACTCTATAAAATTCATATAAATATATATATATATATATATATATATATTAAAGTGGAAAGACCAGTAATGAAACACTACCTCATTCAAATAGCAGAAAACAAAATGAAAATTAAATATAAAACATGAACAAGACGACGGTTTGAACAAAATAATCGTCGTTTAATATAAATTCAGACGACGGCATCTATAGTCACCGTCGTCATTAAGATACCCAAACCCAGAAATTTGTACTGGGTGCTGGTAGCCTAAATATGACGTTTAATGGAGAAACAGTCGTATTAAGGCTACCAGTTGCGGCTTAAAACTCAGACAACGGGAGTAAATGAACAACCGATGTATAATAAACATTTGGATGACGGTTTGATCCGTCAACCGTCGTCGTAGTTAAAAAAAAACAGCTTAAATCTCCCATCCCCATTTCTTTTCCAAGAACCCATGGCCAAACAAACATAAAAGAACCGAAACAGAGAGCAATTATTACAAGAATGCAAACACCAAAACATAAAAGAACCCTAATATAGCTACCAATTAAGAACCCATAGCTACTAACGAAAACATTTATGGATTTAAGAAGAGATTAGGGTTAAAGGGACTAGAGTTGTACTTACATGGATATTGAGAGAGAGCTGGGAGAACATAACAACTGCTTGAGAGAGAGCGAAAACTTTCAGACAAATTTATGTTGAAGAGAGGGAATGAACTATTTGAGGGTTAAAGGGAAATTCTGAAAATTTTAGGTCGCGGTCAAAAATTTTAAAGTACTGCGTTTTTCAACGACGACGGTCAATACTTATATGGACGTCTAATTCTTACTTACAACGGCGGTTTATATACAAGACCAACGTTGTACACATAACGAACGTCGATATTTAATAACCGACGTCGTAAACCGAATAAAATTTAGTCTTGGTTTATGTAGTTGACCAACAAACAGCGGAAGAAAACCGGCGTCGTTTCCAAAAACCCTAAACCCTAAATTTTACAATAATTTTAAAAAAATACACAAGTATGAGAAAAATGAACCGAAAATTGCTATGGACTCCTTACAACAATGCCTTCTACAATAGTAGGCTAAAATATGGATTTCATAATTTTGAATTTATGGGCACCAATGGATCACATAAACTTTAGGGTTATGTTATGTAAAGTATAGGGAGTACCATGCTTTGTCTCTAAATTTGTTTGAATTTTGTTATCATTTGAACTTTGAAAACTAAAATTACATTTTTCAGGCCATAACGGGCAAGATATTGTCTCAATCAGTGCATAGAATTTGCCGGTATATTTTTCGGATTTTGCTTTGAATATATTATTAATATTAGTAATTAAATACGATAAAAAAATATTTCTAAAATTATATTTTTTAAAGCTTTAGGATAGAGACAATATGAAAAAATGCTTGGTAGTTTTCAATTTAATTTTTGGATTTAGTTTTGAATTTAATATGGAATAAAATAAAATAAAAAATAGCCTATCAGACGTTGTATCCTTTTACAACGACGTTAAACATCACAAACTGACGTCATAACCGACGTTAAACATCACAAACTGACGTTAAACATCACATTTTAGTGTATATAACCGACGTTGTTTATCTATACAAAGGCGGATGTTTAATAATATCCGCCTTTGTATATTATTAAGACGTCGATAAGGTTATACTAACCGACGTAGTATATAAGTACCAAATTCATTTATGACTATTACATGTCGTTTTTAAGAATTGACGTCGATGTTATATTTCCAGTTACTGCAAGACGACCGTTGTGTACACGTATGAGACGTGTAAATTAGAATCAGACGTCGGTGTTTGGGAACTAAACAAGTTTTAAAACAAAATTTAATTTTTTTAATTTTTTTACAACAAAATATTTATGTACATTTTAAATAAACTAAAATAAACCTAAACATTGTTCATAAATATTTATGTACATCAATTATCCTTCGGTAATAAGTTGTTCACGAATTCTGCCAATTCATGCCTAACTTCGTCAATATCCTCTTGTTTATATTGAACTTTATCCTTTTTCTTCTCAAACTGCAAAATAAACCAAAAAAACCGACGTGTTATAAAGATACAAACGACGGTTTTAAACAAAAGTCTGACGTAGTAAATTAAAGAAAGTATATCTAAAATTTTGTGTTTTACCTTCTTCTCGAAATTTAGGTCTGGGCCATGAATTATATCTCTCATGAATCGCATCACGTAATAGCCACACTCTACACTTGTTGGTTGTTCAGGAGTGCCGTGTAGATTTTTCCAAATGGCCTACTGTTTACGTGAATTTTGTTTATATGAATGTTAAACATTTTAATTGACTTGTCATACAAGAAAACAAAGGGTGTTAATGACAAAACAAAAAATTTAAATACAAATAGTAACCGTCGTGGTAAATCAGTCAAAACGACGGAGTTTTTTAAAAAAAGACGTGATATTTTGTTTCAAACGACGGTAAAAACTTACCGTCGTTGTGTAACATTATAACGTCGGTAAGAGTAAAACGTCGTATAACAAAAAATTGAGCAGAAAAAATTAAAACGTTCTTAAATAAAACCCAAACGACGTGGTAGTTAAATTAAAACGACGTTTTTAAGACAATACTGACGTAATAAATTATTTAACACGTCGGTAATAACTTACCGTCGTTATATTTAAATACTTTAAAGGAAAAAAAATCTTAGATTAGAAGAAATCAACTTACGTATTCACTATATTTTTCATGTCATCATCAACCATGCGTTTTGGTAGTGAATTCATGTAATAGGCAGTCTCCGTTGCTGGTCTCACAATTACCATCACCCAATGACCCCTGCACATAATGATTCATATAGGTTAAATAGTACTACGAAGAAAAATATTACAAGGGACCAACCCTGGATTATAAGGGACCAAGAAAAATTGATTCTCATATGCTGTTTTTAGGCGGTTTGACAAGTTTTTGATTCTGTCTGATATTGATCCAGATTGAGAGCTCACTAGCCCAGGGGCCACGAAGCCAACAAGGTTTACCATATTTGCCATTTTTAAATAGTCAAATAGGAACCTAAATATATGAAAGTCAATTAAATGAGATTTTAATTTAAAAGAAAGGGAAATGTAAAACAAAATGGCCGGGATTTCTAGAATTACCTCATGTATACTGATATCATTGTGGTTCCAATCTCAACCATGGAACCAAACTGCAAAATATCATCAGGTAAGAGGAAGGTTTCATGCTCAAAGCCAAACACTTCCTCAGGCATGTGTGCTGTTAGAGCCTCGTTACTAGGCAACAACTTGGTTTGGACATGTTGGCATAAGGCTAGAAGAGGAGGTGGCATGTCTAGCTTTGAGAGATCCTGTTACAAGAAATAAATAAAGAAATATAAGTTAGTTTGTGTGTGAACTAAAATAAACGACTCTAACTAAACCCAAAAAATAGACGTGGTATATAATATAAACGACGGTTTCCAGTAAATACTGACGGAGGAAAGGTTATACACGTCGGTAAATACATAACCGTCGTTGTGTGGAATTTATAATGTCGCTATAATATAGAAAGGTCGTCTAATTAAAATGCAGTTAATGACATCATGAAATAGACGACGGTTTATAAAAGAGTTAGACGATGGCAAAAAACACAGTCGTTATTTTTAATGTCCAATAATTTGCAAAACAAGTAAAAGCGTCGTGGTATTTAACTAAACACGACGCTTCTTCTAAGAAACAGACGTATAATTATTTTCTAACGTCCGTAAATATATACCGTCGTTATTTTAAATGTTAACGTCGGATATTAAAAAGAGCAACGTCTATTTAAAATTTAAAAGGCAGAAATAGAAAATAGCAGAGATTTTACCGTGTCCTCTTTCTGTTTTCCAGCAGTATTAGCTTCAGGCTTTGGATCTTCTAATTCCAAAGCTAGGGGTCTGATACCAGTGGCCCCAGAGCAGCTTGCCTTATCAGACATTGGATTTTTTGGGCTTTGATCTTGAGGGGGTAAAGTAATTGGAGTAATTGGAGAAATTGGGGTTTTGAGCATCTGGTTGGGATCAAAATTAGGAACTAGTTGATGGAAATATGCCAACGTAGCCTCCCTCTCTGCTCTTACTGCTTCCATTATAGTTTTCCTTGACTTCGCCTCAATCCTCAAGGTCTCTTCTCTGACTGCCTCCCTCACACTTTCCTTCAATTTGTCACCCAATTTCACTCTCTGCTGTTTCGGCAAATTGAAGAACTCAGTTGGGGAAACGCTAGCACCAACTCCTCTGACTCTCCCACCATGCTCGGGGGTTCCCAAAGCAAGAGTCAAGACATCATTGGTCCCGGAGATAGTCAGAGTGCCTTCAGAGACTTGCTTTTGCAAATCATCCTAAAAGAGAGAAAGAGAGATTGTTAGAAACTGAGCAAAGTGTAAAACAGTTAAATAAACCGACGTTGTAATTATAAATAACGACGGTTTTCTTAAATTACTGGCATAGTATTAATTTAACACGTCTGTATTTAAATACCGTCGTTGTTTATAATTTACAACGTCGTGAGATAAAAAGTCGTCGTACATTCAAAATAGAACAGATTAAAACATAAATCAAAGACCGTCCTAGTATTTAAAGTAACACAATGGACTATTGAACAAACAGACGTAGAACTTAATTTCATACGGCTGCACAAAATTACCGTCGTTGTTTAAACATTCTAATGTCTAGATAATATAAAACCGTCGTAAATTTTAATGAAGAAGTGAAAAAACTCGATTGAAATATCCATTCTTTTCCAGAAATTGTGCACCACAAATTTCAATGAAATAGACAGAGAGAGGGAGAGTGTGTGCGTGAGTAAACTTAAAACAAAAATGCAATTCATAGAGGAATTTAATCCGTCGTATTAATTCTATATAGACGTCTACTTATTCAAAAACCGACGTCCTATTCATTTTTAAACGTCGGTAAATTAAGCCCGTCGTGGTGTTTATTTTATAACGTCGCTTATTTAAAGATAAGCGACGTCCATACCAAAATAAAACACTCTGTTTTTCAAATTTAGAACAAAGTTAGTGAGACTTACGATTATTTTTGCCTTCTCTGCAACCTTTGGATCAGGGATGTTTCCTGTTTTATCTTCTCTTGCCTTCTTCCATAGAACAGCTCGATCGATTTCTTCAACATCGGGCATGGTTTCTATCAAATGGTCCTCCAAACCAACATACCCTTTTCTAGACAACCTATGGTTGTACTCCAATTTCTCCCTCCTCTGTTTCTGCTCAGCATGCTTAGCCTCAAAATCTGGGGTTAACCTTGAAGCTACAAAGGCATCCCATTGCGATTTCTCTATGAACTTATAAAGCGCAGGGGTTTCTCTTAACTTCTCCTTGTCATGTGCGAATGGAAGGATATACTGCCTAGTTACGTTATACTTGAAATCCTTTCATTTTTTGGCCGCAGACGACAAGACCATGTTCTTGTACCTATCCCCAATAACATAGGACATTTGAACAGCTTCCCAAATCTGCTCCTTCACGTCCTTGGGCAATTGAGTCCATTTCTTGTCCACAAGAGGGACTCTGGTGCGTGCCAAAACACCAATGTAAGACTGCATCTCAACAGCAGCCTTGCCATGTGGTCTGCCCCTTTTATTGAACTCAACCACAGGCTTAACCTTCTCAATTTTCCTCTTCACAACACGGCTCATTATGCTGATACCACGGCCGGATTTTGGCTCCTCAACAAATGTGGCTGTGCTCGAGTCTTTCCCGGAGGTTGAGGAAAATATCATCCTCTTCGAGGGTTTGCTTTGAGTTGATTTTTCTTCTTCCACTTGCGCCTTTGAAACTGATTTGGCTTCATCCCCTTGTGCCTTTGAAACTGATTTGGCCTTTGACGCTTGAGCTTCCTTGTTTTGAGATTTCGAAACCATTTTTAATTAATCTGCAAGGAAAACAACGTCGGTTATTAAAAATAAACGACGTAATAATAAATAAACAACTTCCTGAACATATAGCCGTGATATCTCATTATGACGACAGTTGTAAAGCAACACCGTTGTCGTAAATAGAATACCACGACGGTAACACTAAAACAACGACGTCTTATTAAACAGTATCTTAGACCATGTATGGAAATAAGACAACGGTTTTATATCTTTCATGACGTAAATGTGTATACACTACGTCGGTTACTCATAAGAACCGACGTGGTTTAAAATTTACAAAGACAAACACAAAACGATTGTTCTTCTCCCACAAGACGACGGTTTTATCTTGTTTTCGACGTATTAATTGTCACACCATGATGGTTTTTAACCACCGTCGTGCACTTTGCATTAGGTAGAATTTAACGGCCGTCGTGGTGTGTCCATTCTATCATCGAAAACAAGACAGAACTATCGTCTTTTGGCGTCGTGAGAGTATCGACTTATGAATTTAATCAAAAACCAGTGAAAGATTTCCTCAATTTGACAGAATCTTGTTTCCAGACAACGACGGCATTCAAATGAAATGTAAAAAAAAGGGAAGAGAGTGAGAAAAAACCTTTGGCGTGCAAAGAAAGTTTCCTTCCGACGAAGACGAAGACGAAGATGGTGATTTGGAGATGAAGACGAAGATTCAAACGATGATGCTGCTTTTGGGAAATGAGAGGGAAACTACGATATTTTATCGGTGAGAGAAAACCGTAGAATATTAGGTCAGGTGACGAAAAGTTTATATATTTTCCCAGAGTTCCCAGAGTTCAGGTGACGGTAAATAAGTAAGAACCGACGTGGTTATCACTATGGCCAAACGACTTTTGGAATTCCGATGTGGTTATGACGGCGCTTTTTTATCTAAACTGACGTTGTACTTCGAAATTCAACGACTCTGTATTTTAATAAACCGACGTGGTTACTTTGGAGTTCTGAAAACGACGTCGTTCTCATTTTAATACGCGCCAAATGACTTTTGGATTTCTGATGTAGTTATGATGGCGCTTGTTTATCTAAACTGACGTTGATTATTCAAATATGACGTCGCTATATATATTAGAACCGATGTGGATATTTACGATAATTTGTTTAAATATGAAATTTTCACGGGTTTTTTAACTCTCGGTTTTCAATTAGGGTTCCAACTTCTTCTTGCCCTTTGCTCTGTCTCATCAAATTCTAAATGTTTGTGCCTAATCAGTCACGGCCATGAATTGGCCGAGGGAACCCTCCTTCTCGGCCCCGTCTCTCTCTCGAGAAGCTAAAGCGCAGCGTTTTGCCAGGATGCTTGGCATTCCAGAGAAGCAAGAGAAAAATTGCTATGGCACGATTATCTCGGTTTCGATTATAAGCCGAGGCCGAGATCGAGCAAAATCACGGCCAAAAGCTTTAAAGTCAGATCATCACGTGACAGCAGGGCCCCACGCTCCATTTAATGAAGCAAGGCCTCTGTTTATTGCAGTAAACCCACTGGCCAAGAATAAGCATTTAATGCACGAGGGAAGGTGGTAAGTGATTGGAGTCAGGGTTGGTGACAGGGATCAGAGTGGTTAGACGCCAACATTCTCACCAAGCTCTTTGCAGCTTGAGAGATTAGGTGACTAGCCACCAGAGCAATAAATGTGTCTCCACGGCCAGAAGCGCAGAACCCACGATCCGAGCGGCGGCCGAGATTCACCGGGATTCATGGGGTCACACCACCATACTTCACGATCCCAAATGTCGATTTGACTACCCATTTGCGCTAATCAGGCTCCACCATGCAGATTTTCAGCCTCGATTGCCCCTCCAGGAACTCTGCCTATAAATACAAGACTCAGGACCACTTTCAAAGGGTTCAAACACCAAACAAAAGCCTCCCACGGAGCAACTTATATTTTCCTGTAATGCACTTTCAATATCTTTACTTGCTTTTCTAGGAGTAGTGTTTGTTTGTAAGGAAAATCCGTTCATCAATATATCATACGACCCTTGGTTTTCAAGAAGTCGGAGCACCACCTCTGTTATTCGCTCATTCACGCCATATATCATACTACTGCCGCTCATTGAGCAGCGCGCCGGAGCACCGCCCTAAAACCCACCAACACCACCACTCAACGGCCTTGTAGCTCAGGCCGTGAACTTGCCGGCCGAGATTAGTTCCTCTCTAGGTCACAATCGTTTGATTAAGAAGTCAAGTCCAAACAGGCGCATCATTTTACCACATCCATCCAAACCACAACTCAACGCACGGTAGACCGTGCTGGCACGCCCGCGCACAAACGCACCGCATCCAAAAGCAGGAAGCCGCGTGTCCACGCATATCGCCTCGGCCTGGAACTCCAGGCCATGAGATTTGCCCGGCAGACACTTTTGGCACGCCCGGTGGGATATTGTCAAAAACTTATGGTGGAAACCAGGGCACATGCAAAGCTCAAAAACAAAGCAATCGAAATGACTTCTGAGACTCCTGAGTCCACTTCACTGATCACCGAGACCGAACATTCGGTCGGGATCTCGGCCAGCGTTCCAGTAACGACGGATCGCACGGCCGAATCCATGCAGGAACAGGCAGTAGTGGAGGAATTGATGTCCAAGCAGGCTTACAGGATGGAGACATCCTTCATGGCCGCAATGGATAGATTCTCCTCGGAGCTACGAGCGCTTTTTCAGGAGAGGATGCCGGTAACCTCACCCGGGACGCCTCCCAGAACCGGACAAAAAAGCCGAGAAAGCGAAACCTATGGCGAAAACAGTAGCCTCGGCGTTTATGGCCGCACCGAAGTGTCAGGCTACTTCCAGCATTCTCTGCTACCAATCAATAGCCGGGGGCAGCCCCAGCCCACGGGGGCGAATCCTGGATCAACCCATCCGGCAAAAAAGGCATGCGCCCCACTACACGCCTTAGCTAAAGCGTTAGGACGGGGCAGACCTGCGGTATCCACGGTCCAGAGCCTCGGCCCGACCCATATTTTGGCCGACCAAGCACGATCCGGCCAAAATAACATGACCGAAGCATTACCACAACAAAACGATCAAAAAGGGACGACGGCTGCATCGCCGGTAGAAATACACGACCCAGCCATTTTGATGATAACACAGACGCACTTGGAGTCCCATCATGCTCCAGCCCAACAAAACCAGGTGGCCATACCTTGATGGCCGGCGGACCGAGTGTACCCCGGTCAAACCCATGACATTCCTCTAAAGCTACTCGGCTCGATCAAAGAGGCCGAGCCCTTTGCTCAAACAGTCCAGCAGGAATGGCCGCGAAACGTTGCGCAGCAAAATTGGCCGATTCAAAGGGTACAGTTCGGAGACATCCGGCCCATCTCGAAAGACGGTTTTACACAGGGGGAGCTGGGGGCACCAAGTTACACAAAGCCGTGCCTACCAATGGAACCCAGAGTTCGGCTCCATTTGTTTCCTAAGGCCTTTTGGGCCCATCGCGCCTTAAAAAGCTCAGCCACGGATGCATCCCCTTGTGGTTTGACCGACGGCCATGACACTAAGAAACTATTAGGGCAGAAGTTTCGATCTCTTCAAGTCAACGGGCAACGTTGCCGAAAGAAGAAGGATTACTCACAAATAATGGCCAAAAGTTCAAAAAATCCAAAACAGCTGAAATTCGACAGTCACGGCTCGGCGAAAGTCCAAAAGAAGATGGCGCCGAGGACTTACGACAAGAAAGTCAAAAAGAAGAAAAGAGGAAGTATACATAGCCCTTCAAAAAAAGAAGACCCTTGCCTTGCATATAGATAAAAAGGGTCCTTATTTACACAAAAGAGGAAATATGTGTAGATAAATTTAATGTTTGTGGTTATTTATTACATCCCAAGAAGAAAAAAGAAAAAGAAAAAATAGTTAAAACGGCTGCTCTTCGCCTGCCTAGGCCCCCTCGCTGAACATTCCCCAGATCAGGCAGGTGATCCTCCTCCAAGCGATGTCCCCCCCGTCAATATCCACTTGCCATCTCGCCCAGATCAGCTTACGCTCGGCCAGGGCCTTCTTCGTCTCGGTTGCAGCTTTGAGGATCTGTTTGGCTGAGGATTTCAGTTCACGCCCGGTCACGACCGCACCATCTCGGCGCTGGAGTATGAGAGCTCGACGGGCCTGGAGCTCGGCAATCTGGGCCTCAACCTGTGCAAGCTCTTCATTCTCTCGTTGAACAACGAGGTCATTTTCTTTCAATCGGGCCATTGCAGGTTGGACTTTTTCTTTGATCTCCACCAGATCTTGTTCGAGTGAGCTTCCCTCGGCCATCCTCGTCACGGCTTCAGCGTACCGGCTAATCATCTCCTCGCCTTCGGCCAGACGGGCTTGCAATTCATCCAGCTGAGCCAAGTCCAGCAGACCGATCACCATAGCCGTATCCAGGCAGGACCTGAACTCCATGAGCGCCCCAGTAGCAGTCATCTATTGAACTCCGAGAAGAAGGAACTCCCGGAGCCGTTCAATAACGGTCTTGGAATCCTCGTCCAGGGGAGCCGAGGCCGAACTACCTCCTTCCTCATGAAGACTGGCGTACAACTCATCAAGATCATCAGAGGAGGTGGCCTCCTGAGTATGAGGAAGAGTTTAGGTGAGAAACAATTAGCTAAGGCATAAAGGAACAAGAAGGAGGGATTGAATACTCACGGCGAGCGAGAGATCGATTCTAGCCGCCGAAGTAGTCTGCAGGAGGCTCGGCACGCTCACGACCGTGGCCCCAGTTGCCACCGGCTCGGCTGCAACGATCGAATCTTGAGACGGCGGCGCAAGGGGGCATGGTCGTGGCGACCGTGGAGGGTGGCAACGACGGCTGGGGAGGCTGGAACTAAAATATTCAGTCAAAAGTTTCACGCGAAATTCCATGAAGAGAGCAATAAAGCTAAAGTATGGGAAGGCGAACTCTTACCGAGCGAAGGGAAATACCGCTTGGATGACGAAAAGCGGGTCGCGACGGCTCAGCAGGCACGTCTGTTGTAGCCTCCTTGGCAACCTCTTCGGTGGCCTCCTCGGTAGCCTCCTCGGTAGCCCCCTGCCATAGCTTCCTCTTCAACCACCATCTCCGCGGCTCCCACCTCCTCGACCACCATCTGGGCGGTGGCCGTTTCCTCTACATGCCGCACCTCGGTCGCGGCCTCCTCTTCGAAAATTACCACGCCCTGAGGACGGAACCAGATTATCCAAAAGGCGTAACAAGGGAGGGAGTTGACCGAAAAAATGAACAAAGGAAAAAGGAGGCAAGGGAGAAATACTTACGGCCACAGGTGGAGCTTCCCTTACAATCACCGGAGGGACTCCCTCCTCATTTTCGCCCTTCGAAGAAGTGAAGAGGGTCCTCTTTCTCGGTCGCTCCACCGCCGCCGTCTCTACCACGGCGACTCTGGCCGGCACGATTTCCACCGTTGCGGCTTCAGTACTTGGCGCTTCTCGGCTCCTCTTATGGCCCGGGGCTGTGTATGAAAAGAGAAGGAGAGAGATGAGATAAACAAGGACCAAGTAGCTTTGAGACGACGGCAAGTAATATTAATAGGAAAATAAATTGTGCAAAGCTTACCAGTGGCGGCGGTCGTTCGAGCCGACGGGGAGGATGGCACGGTCCTATGCGCCGCCCTGGGAGCCGGGGCCGCAGACAAGGTCGGAGCCGTAGTCGAAGCCGCGACCGTTGCTCCAGCCGACGGAGGGACCGTTACTCTAGGAGCGGCCACGGCTGCAGTACTTGGCCGAGGAGGTTCAGCTGATACCTTCTTCACTTTGGTGCCCTTGGGGGTAAGAGGGTCCCAATCAGCATTTTTCAGGGCCACCCTCGCGGCCTCTTAAACGGGCCGGATAAATCTGGCCGAGATACACTCCTCGTACCAGATCCTTCCATCTTCATCATACGCATTACGGCGCGACCAAGGCGTCAGATTCAGGAACGTCATTCCCTGTTGAAGCTAGAAGGTTATGCCAGCCACGCCGTGTTGCTGAGACACATCAGCCCTCCAGGACGAGAGCCGGTTGGTTGATAGAGGAGGGAGTGGGGCTGTCTGGATCAGGCCGAACTGTCGCGCCACGAAGTTTGGCAGGTAAACCTCGGCCCCGGCCTTGGACATGCTGCAGTGAAGATCGCGCGAAACCAGGAAGGAGCCCCAGATCTCCTTCAGATCGTTCTCCGTCTCAACATCAGGGACGACGGAGAGGTCGTGAGTCCGGAATAGGGGGAACGGCCGAGCAATACAGACTCGGAACTGCGTACCAGTTCTCTCGGCCAAGCCATAGAAGAATTTGTAACAGAGGGCCGAGGTGTTATGCTTCTTAGGGGTGCGGGCAAATGCATTTGCCAGCGGCTCGGCGTTGCTGATACAGGCCGACGCCCTCAGCTCTGGGAAGTAGGGCTGCAGCCAGAACTGGAAAGCCCACAGCGGACCGCCGTGTTTCGGCTTCATTCCATCAGTAACGATGTCATGAAGCGTGCGGTAGAGATGCCCGAGAAGGAAGGGGCGAGCGCTAGCCTGCTGCCCTGTGCAAGATAATCGGCCACGTGAGCAAACTCCAGGGTGACCTTGTTCGCCTGGGTGCAGAAGACAAACTTGCACAGCCAGTACAGCAGAAATGCGGCGTGCTCAACTTCGCCGGGGGGAGTAATTGCGTCGTTTTCAGCACTATCCTCTACGCCGAGGCCGAGATCGAGCAAAATCACGGCCAAAAGCTTTAAAGTCAGATCATCACGTGACAGCAGGGCCCCACGCTCCATTTAATGAAGCAAGGCCTCTGTTTATTGTACTAAACCCACTGGCCAAGAATAAGCATTTAATGCACGAGGGAAGGTGGGAAGTGATTGGAGTCAGGGTTGGTGACAGGGATCAGAGTGATTAGACGCCAATATTCTCACAAAGCTCTTTGCAGCTGGAGAGATTAGGTGACCAGCCACCAGAGCAATAAATGCATCTCCACGGCCAGAAGCGTAGAACCTACGATCAGGGCGGCGGCCGAGATTCACCGGGATTCATGGGGTCACACCACCATACTTCACGATCCCAAATGTCGATTTGACTACCCATTTGCGCTAATCAGGCTCCACCATGCAGATTTTCAGCCTTGATTGCCCCTCCAGGAACTCTGCCTATAAATACAAGACTCAGGACCACTTTCAAAGGGTTCAAACACCAAACAAAAGCCTCCCACGGAGCAACTCATATTTTCCTATAATGCACTTTCAATATCTTTACTTGCTTTTCTAGGAGTAGTGTTAGTTTGTAAGGAAAATCCGTTCATCAATATATCATACGACCCTTGGTTTTCAAGGCGCCGGAGCACCACCTCTGTTATTCGATCATTCACCCCATATATCATACGACCGCCGCTCATTGAGCAGCGCGCCGGAGCACCGCCCTAAAACCCACCAACACCACCACTCAACGGCCTTGTAGCTCAGGCCGTGAACCTGCCGGCCGAGATTAGTTCCTCTCTCGGCCACAATCGTTTGATTAAGAAGTCAAGTCCAAACAGGTGCATCATTTTACCACATCCATCCAAACCACAACTCGACGCACGGTAAACCGTGCTGGCACGCCCGCGCACAAACGCACCGCATCCAAAAGCAAGAAGCCGCGTGTCCATGCATATCCCCTCGGCCCGGAACTCCAGGCCCTGAGATTTGCCCGGCAGACACTAAAAAATTGTCTTTCTGAAAGCAAATGGGTTTGCAGAATGATTCCTCACAGGACCAAGCATGGGTTTGCAGTCGCACTTGCCCGTTTGAAGGCATACGAGGGTGTTCCTGATTCTCCTTATGATAACATAAAGAGGATGGTCATTCCTGATGCTCTAAAGTGAGCTTTTCACACTTTATTGATTTTGATTTTCTGAAATTATTAGATATTGATCTGTGGCTGTGCAGGAGCTTGAGAACAAGAGGAAGGAGAGGGCCCAGCTTGCATATGAGAGGAAGAAACAATTGAACAAGCTGAGGGTGAAGGCAGAAAAGAAACCACGATGTATTTGCCTAATTTGTGTACTTATATTGTGTAAATATTTATCAATATTTAACACGAAGAGATTTGCCTTTTAAGATGAAAATGTTGTTGAGGATTGAGAGTTAAATTTTGTTTTGTGTTAAGAAAGATATTACCAAAATAAAAGAAAAATTAATTAATTTTAAAAAGCTATAAAAATAAGACGGCGGTTTACAGAGAAGGTAGACGTATAAATAGAAAAAATACGACGGTAATTTGAACTTAGGATGTGGTAAATAAATACGACAGTAGTGTTGTAGGCACCGTCGTAGTACACTCCAAAATAATAAGTCGATAAATTAATCTCTTGCATCATGGTATATTGTTTAACACATCGTTTTTTTGTACTATACCGATGTGGATTACATTACATTATACGACGTGGATTCCATTAAAGAATAACCGACGTGGTTTTTTACAATTAGACGGCGGTGTGTATATAAGGACCGCCGTGAGTTTAAAAGATTTATTGTATAAATTTGACTCTTTCTTTCAGTTTCAGTTTTCGTTTAGGGTTCCAAGTTCTTCTGATCTCTCTGGAGGCTCGTCTTCCTCTCTCACATACACACATACATCATCACTCTCTCTCACATCTCAAAGACAAAAATTTGGATGTTAATGATGTATGCGTTTTGGTGTATCTCAAAGACACCAAAACGCACACATCATTAACTTTCAAAACATTGTCTTTCTCAAAGTTTGCAGTGGTCAGTTCAGTTCTGGTTTCTTTTTGGATTTTGTGTATTTAAAATATTGTCTTTCTCACTTTGGTGGTTCAATTATGATTAGGATCCAAAGATCTCAAAGGTAAGATATCATACCTCTTGGGATCTCATTTTAATTTTCGTAGGCTACCAAAATTAAAAAATAATTAAATCTTAAAAAGAAATAAAAATTAAGACGGCGGTTTACAGAGAAGTCACCGTCGTAGTATACAGACTTGGACTCCATTATATTATACGACGCGGACTAAGAACAATTGGTCGTGTTTAGTTATTAGTTAACACGGCAGGTTTTTTGGTGAACTGTCGTCTTTATGTTCTATGTCGGTGGATTCATACCTGCTGTCGTTGTTTTTTGGTCAGATTTTAACTCTGAAGAAAACCTTTTTAAAAAAACGACGCTTTTTTATTTGTGTGCGTCATCTTGTAAAAATATTCAACAGTAAGGCACTTATCCACGACGGTTTTTTTTTAAATACAACGACGGTTTTATGTTCTACCGTCGTTTTTTCTGATCGTATTTTTCTCTTTTTGTAGTAGTGACTGCATCCCAAAGGTCTTGAGCCAACAAATAATTTCTAAGATAAACACTCCAATCCACATAGTTACGGTTGTTAAGGACTTCCACGACAATTGTACTTGCGGAGACGGCACTTGTTGCCATTCTTACTTAGTCAAGCTATCACACATGCATGAACAAATAGAGACCGCTGCTATATATGGCTGAGGATGCTTTGCTATTTGTGTTTTGTTTGCTACACAGTAGAATAAAGAATGAATTGTTCAAGTAGTGAGGAGGGTAACAGAGTTATAATTATGTAATATACCATTTGCATTCAGTGACGCAGTTGGCGAGATGTGCACGTATAATTCAAACAAATACTTAAATTGGTATTTTTATCAATTTATCTTCATTGACAATTAGCAATTAAAGAAGGCTTAGCAGCCAAATAAGAAAATTCATACTGCAGTTGCCAGTTGCACATACAATTTAAAATACGTACTATAAATATTTAAAATTCGTAAACGGGCTCCGGTTGCTATACTGTTATAAATAAAAAATATTAAAAATAAAAAATAAAGTGTTGACCACTTAAACCACTCGATTAAAATGTTCATTGCAAATCCATATACTCGATCTTTGAACATAGTACAAACTCATACACAAACTCACAAAAACCCTATATTCACAGCCTTCCATTGAACCAAGGTTAAGTTTGGGTTGTCAATTATCTATATCTACGTAAACAAAAGATTCCAGTAATTGAAATGAAGGCAAATTAGATTCATTACTTGTAACTGATATGGAAGCTTTCTAGTTTTGTATCACCAATTTCAAGATTTCAGGATGGCTCAGCAGTGGTAGACAGGAAATTACAGGGAGAGATGATTTAAGGGCTCTTTTTTTCTTTTTCTTTTTTTAAAAAAACTTTTGTTGTTGCATGGTTCTCTGCCTTCTAGCTTTAATATCTTTAATAGTACGACTTTAACATTTGAGTTTAAATACTGCTTGCAACTATCAATGCTAAGTACTTTTTTAATGTGTTCGAGTACATGTAATAGAATATGAAATACTTTGTTGACATCAAGCTTTTGGGAACATATAGTGAAAGCTCGTCAGAATAATTAGAGCTTTAGCTATCGAAAGTCAACTGTTAGAAGCATATGAAGAGAGCTATGTCCGTCCACAAATGAATGTAATTTAGTCATAATTACGGTAAAGAAACTTAAGTTCTTGAGAGAAAGATAAATTGATGGTACTTTTTTGTTCCAATTTTTAAGAAACTATATAGTTCGAGGAATTGGATTATATAATTGTTTGTACCATATTTGGAAAATGGACCAAAGTTGGTCCTTTTTTTTTTAAATATTAAAATTACATTGGACTCAATCCCACTTTCATTCTTTCAAAACCAACAAAAAGGGCTTTTGTTTTTGTGTTTGTGTTTGGCCCAATACGTGGTTTAAATTCACTCAAAGGCTCATATCTCGAAGTATCTCAACCTTGACCCACACTAAAGTCAGAAAATGGGTAGCCGTTACCAAGTTGACTCACGTGATCTGTTGAAAATGGGTTTTCACCATTAAAAGCGACTTGACCGCCATCTCTCTCAGTGACAAAGCAGGCTGGCTGATTGACACCAAAACCAAGAGGAGTCATCTTCCAACTAGTTTTCCAGGTGTAAAAGGATAGTAATTCAAAGGAACATCCCTTGGAACCAGTATTTTAATCTCAGATACTTTTTCTCCTGCTTATGGATCAACTCACGAGGGAATGTCTACAACTGACATTAGACAACACTCAAGTTTTATCCTCCACCCATCACCATCATTGTTGGAATTTGTGCCTATAAATATAGAGGCTGAACAGCAATATTCGAGGACTCTCTCTCCAAAATCAGACGCAACGTCTCTTAAACACTTAAACAAACTTCAAGCTTTCCAAATAGCCAACCTGCTACCGAGATAACCAGTTGACAACTCATGCGCTTATCTTTTATTGCTCTGCCATCTTCTTAGTATGATCTTTGTTAAATAACTAGGCTAGCTTCCTTCTAAACAACCAAAACTTGTAACGGATTGAATAGACAAATCTCCAATCTCTTCAATATTGTAATTTGTTCTTTAAAACAGCTAAATAGATAAATCTTTAGCTTTTGTCTTAACTTGTTATCATGAACTTTATTTCCACTGCAATTTACTCTACTCGTACGTGACATTCCTACCATTTATGTTTCTTGCACTTTACTTTCCAATAATTTACTTTCCCGCACCTTATATTTGAATCTTTACTTTTCAAAATAATATAACTTTTCATTGCTGGACAGGCCCAGAACAAGGGTTTTTATGTCCGAATAGGGTTTTCTTAGCTAGAAAACAAGGGTTTATTTAGGCCCGAATCATACCGTTGGGCCCGAATTAACTAAGTCTTAACCTAATCTAGGGTTATCTTACGCCCAAATTAGGTTTTTGAACTCAATCAAGGGAATATTGACCACAACACAAGCGCAAATCTATCGAACAAAATATTCTACATCACATATACCACGTCTATTAGGCTAGTCTCATCCCCAATAGTGGCACGCCTACGCAAACTGCAAATCGAGCTAGAAAAAGTAGATTGCCACGGCTCAGCTCGTGCGCTCCTGCCATTTTCAACCTTATCCAACTTTCAATTTTGTTCAAAATTGAACAGTCCTTTCACGAGCCAAAGATCCAATTGAGGCATTGGTGTTGACTCAGCCTCCTCTTTTTTCCTATTCTCAAGGAGCAGAGATACTCAAAAAGGGATCAACAATAATGAGGATCTTTGGACCCTCAGTTATATGTACACGATTGAAAAAGCACTTATATTTTTTAGATCAAGTATGTATCTTTGATCACCACTTATATTTTTCAGATGAAAAACATTCTCGTGACTTGATCGTGAAACATCATTAATTTTAACAGTAATAGGGAGGTTTGGCTGCCCCACACTTCCATTTCCATGTATGTTGTCACATCTCGGATCGGCTCCGCCGTAGCACGATATTGTCCTCTTTGGGCCCCCCTCTCTGCCCTCACGGTTTTGTTTTTGGGAGCTCACGAGCAACTTCCCAGTAGGTCACCCATCCTGGGATTGCTCTAGCCCCCAACTCGCTTAACTTCGGAGTTCCCATGACTCCAAAGCCAGTGAGCTCCCAAAAGGCCTCGTGCTAGATGGATGCGGACGTGTACATATAAGGCACATCAACCCCCTCTCCGTTGGTCGATGTGAGATCTTATACATGTTGTGAAAAATAACTCCCTTATGATCTTGTTGTTGATGGACTTTGCACAAACATAATGATGGATGTGTCTAATACTCACACACACAGAAAATAACCAAGCACAAATGACACAAGTATTTTAGCGGTTCAGCAATTCCCTAGATCCAATTTGGTGATCCCCTTCAAAAATTTCACTAAGGAAGATAGGTTATTGTGGGAGCGATTTTCATCCCACAAGAATATTCGCCTAAGGATTCCTTCTTCCTTTTTGCTTCTCTTTCTCCTTGCAAAACAATATGGAGTGAAAAGACCACATCCGAGGGGTGTTGGCCAAAAGCCCTCCGATGCCTAAGTTAGTTCGATTGATTCGTAGAGAAATAATAGCTAAGAATGGTACGGAGCTCTCGTGGGGGGAACCGGGTGGCTGGAGTCGTGTGTGGTGGCCGGAGCAGAGTGTGGTGGTCGGAGCCTTGTGTGAGAGAGAGAAAGAGTTATGGTGGCTAAAGTTTGTGAGAGGGAATTTCTGTAGAGCTTCATATAGAAGTTTAGATGTACCTCAACCTTTGTGCGTAGCCGTGTATTTATAGGAGCCTCAGAGTCTAGGGTTTCGAAAGAATAATTCCACATATGGAAAGGAATTATTCTTCCCAGATTTGTTGAGATCGATGTAATTAGGGATTTGATTTAAATCAAATCCCTAATTATGGCAAGAATCAAATAAATCCCAATTATATCAAATAATTCCGAATTAAATCGAGTAACTCCCAATTTGGTCAAATAATTCCCAAATTGATTGGCTTAATTATTTGACCTAGGATTTGAGATATTTTGCTTCCACAAATGCCCTCCATCTTCTGCATGGCACGTGGTGACAGGACCTGCCCCAAATTTCCTCGGAAACCAGGATGGATCCCATCTAAGATTCCGACATCCTACAGATGCCGGGCCCACTTACTAAGAACCGAGACTTCTACCAATATTTTGACAGAGTCTCCCCTGTAAAAAGAACATATCCCAAAATTCCAACTTGTCAAATACAGTTAAAATACAACCCAACAACCAGCATGTATTACACAAAACATAGTGTTTACAACCCATGGCCTCCGACCTCACAAATGAAATCCTAACAGGGCAATAACATAGCATGTCTAACAGAATTCAACAAACCAACAAAAAGGAAGTTTAATGAATTTACAGAGTACAAAAACTCTACGAAGGCTCTGAGTACTAAAGCTCGCGCTTCAGGAGCACACGACATAGCTCTGCTGCTTGATCCAGTCAACTACTGGGTGGGGGGCGTAAAACAGAAAATTGTGAGCAGACAAAACAAAGTTTAGTTCCAATTAAATCAAAGTAATATAACCCCACCGTTTAGAAAACGATGCATAAAACCAATGCATTAAAACCATCATATTCAATATTATATAACGTATGCTCAAACCAGAGCTAAATCCGAAATCCATGATGAACTTTCAAATCAACCCATCCAAAACCCTTCCTTATAATTTCTCAAATCAAACTCTCGAAACACGTGCCCACTGGCACGACCAGCGAGGAAGTATCCTCACTGAGAAACAAGAACAAATTCATAGCTATATATACATAGATATATACATAATATAAGAGATATACTATATATGTATATGACACACCTAATTGTACCGGGGAAACAATCCAACAGGGGATTGTTGACTAGCTCACAAGAAAGGAGAGAGAGAAGAATGAGGAATGATGAGAGGCATTTTTGCTCAGCCCTTGAACATGGGAATTGAATTGGCAAATCACTTTGGAGTTGGAGATCAGGTTCTGAGCTATTAAAGAGAAGCATGTGCATGCATGTGAAGCAAAAAGAAAGAAAAGAAATGAAATGAAGTCAATTCCAGTCTCTGTTCTGCAGCCAACGTTCAAGGTCCAAAACACACACTTCTACTACTCCGATGGGAATACTTTCTTCATAGAAGTTGTTCTAATGGGTGTCTAGTATAACATATCCAAATTTGAGCCCCATTGGATACGTTTTGAAACCTCTGGCCTTCATACACCAAGCCTGGTTCAAAAAACTCATTTTTTCAGCAACCGAAAGGCAACCACATGGGTTGGCAGCAAAAGGCAACCACATGGGTTGGCAGCAAAACTGATCACCTTTGAACCCATGTGAAGAAAGCTTGTGCAGCAGCAAAAGATGAAGGATGGTGTGGGAATTCATCATGATGTTCCTCCCTCTTAGCCCTATAAATAGAGAAGCCTTCAAGCTTCAAAACACACCCCAAGGGGGGAGCTCTCAAACACTTCTCTAGAGCTCCCTTCCCTTCTCTCCCTCAAATTCTCTTAGTTTCCTTTCAAGTTGTCAATTGTTGTAATAAAATGATTTTACTAAATTTTCCTTCAAGTTTTCAAGTTCTACTTTAATTTTATTTGCAATGTACATTCTTTCTTAAGTATTCAAATTTAATTAGTTTCCAAGTTTCAATTATGGTTTTTGTTCTTATTCATTATGCTTATAAGTTAATATGCTAGTTTGAATGATTGATCACCATTTAGGCTTGCATGTTAGCTATCTTGGTTTGAATTAAGAGTAGACACCATGCTTTAATTCGAATTGAACTATGAATAGGAAGAGTATGTATTGACATTCGACAACAGGGATTAGATACATACTTGGTTGTTTAAAATGTTCTTCTATGCTTAATGGATTCCTAATGCTTAGTTTAGGTTAGACAACAGATGATCAAATTAGGGAATTAGGAATACAAGGTTAGGACCAAACACCATGGCTTAATCATACTTTAGCTAGAATCAATCCGTTAATCTAATTGAACTTGGGAACTTATTTACTTGAGTTATTTCCTCTTTTTTTTCTTGTTTTATTTATTTTCTTTTTCATTTCTGTTTTGTGTAGGGAAAATGAATTGGATCATTCAATCACCAATCCTCGTGGGATCGACCTCGCACTTACATATGCTATACTACCGAACGGCTCGTGCACTTGCGAGTATCACAAGTTGAGGATGCAGCTGAATCCATTTTGGTGCAATGAATCCGACACAACATCCAGCGGATTCTCCCTCCTGGAAACTCGTTAATGATAAATGGCCCGAGCTTGGTAATGAGCCAAGAAACTTCAGATTAGCTCTCTCATCTGATGGTTTCAATCCCCACAGTTCTCTAAGTACCAGATACAGTTGCTGGCCAATTATCTTAGTTACATATAATCTCCCACCATGGCTATGCATGAAACGAAAGTTCATGATGTTGACCTTATTGATTTCCAGTCCTAAACAACCCGGAAATGATATAGACATCTACATAGAGCCTTTGATTGATGATTTAAAATCTTTGTAGGATGGGATTAGAGGAGTGTATGATGCTCATATAGAAGAATATTTTACACTCAGAGCTGCATTACTGTGGACAATTAATGACTTTCTCACCTATGGAAACTTATATGGTTGTGTCGTTAAAGGATATAAAGCTTGTCTAATATGAGGTGATGATACACCTAGTCACAGGTTGAAAAATAGCCACAAAATCTGTTACATCGGGCATAGAAAATGGTTACCAATATGTCATCCATATCGGAGGCAACGTGCAGCTTTTAATGGGAAACTTGAATATGACACGCCTCCAAAGCCATTAACCGGAGAAGAAGTGCTACAAATGATTGAAGGTATTAATTATAAATGGGGCTCGAAAAAAGGGGGAGGTGGAAGTGAAAATGATGGTGACAGAGTCTGTTGGAAGAAGAAGTCAAAATTCTTTGATCTCGAGTATTGGAAATACCTTCCTGTGAGGCATGCCCTCGATGTTATGCACATTGAGAAGAATGTTTGCGATAGTATCATTGGTACGTTGTTGGAGATCCCTGAAAAAAATAAAGATGGGATTGCTGCTCGTTTGGATTTATTGAATGATGCTTGTAATTTATGACATTACTTATGCCCTAAATGGCTGTGTATGACATTAATTTTGTAAGAAATTGTAATGTATTCTTTTCA